>JANKYE010000001.1:12382989-12396803 GCA_032467995.1 Erythroxylum dillonii | reverse complement strand
CATCAAATTAATGAAATATGCCTTTCTTTATTTATGCATAAAGACTGTACAAACCTTTGTACAAAACGCGCTGAAGGTGATTGCCTTTAGGACACTACTCTAACAATCTTACAGTACTGTGCCAGTATAAGTCGAGTTACAAGATATACAAGTCGACTTATTATGCAAGCATAAGTCGAGTTACAGGATATACAAGTCGACTTATTGTACTGCGCACGCGTAAGTCGAGTTACAGAAGAGTACAAGTCGACTTACACTTACAAGGATGAGAGCTTCCATTAAAGCCAAGAAACTCTTCATTTAGTAAAGAATCAAGGTAAGAGCATTTTTTATTTGTTGGATTTTTATAATGATTTTGGTTCATGAAGCTTAAGAAATGTATGGGTTTAAACTTTCTAAGATCAATTTTAGTGATTATGTATTATGGGTTTTTTCAATTGAAATGCCTATTGATTTAGAGATTTTTGTCAATGTTGAAGAAAATCAAAAGAGAGGTAAGAGGAGCAAGAGTAGAGGCTTTTTGAGCAAGGTTTTCAAGCAAGGAAATTAAGGTGGGTTCCATGTTTATAATTGAGTAATGAGCCACTAAAATTTTCTTTTGAATTAAGAGAATAAAATAATTTCAATTACTTCATAAATGTTGCCTTTATTGCTTGCGATTGATTTGAGAAATTGTTACATGTTTGGCGTATGAAATTTTGATGAGGAATTATGAATTGCTAAATGAAAAGGTTTTCGAAAAATTGCATGTTCATGAAAAACAAGTTTCCGAAATGTTGCCATTTGGGCAATACTTTTGCAAGTCATAAATTACATATTATGTGAGTTTGGTTTGGTCCGTTCTGTTCTGTCAGGTGCACTTGTCTAAAGGCTTCTCCTGCCTGCCCGTTAGTGGTATAGAGCTCCTTCATGGACTCCCTTACGACTAAAAAAACACTATGTGGGATTATGTTAGTTCAATCTGTTTACAGCTACACAGGTGACCGCGCGTCACAACGCTAATCAAAATTAAAATTACTAGACTACTACTGCAGTAGTGGTAAGTCTAGGTTGATCCCATAGAGAGTGCATGTAAAGTTCATGAAATGAAATTAACCGATGTTTACACTAATAGGGGGGTTGGATTTTTGAAAGGAAAAATAAAAATAAAATAAAACTAAGTAATAAAAACAAATTAAAAAAACATGTAAAAATGATAAAAGTGGGGAATTCGATAGGGACCCGGTTCTTCGGTTCAATCTCGACCTACACCCTGATTAAGCATAATTTATTATTCTATTGTTCTTTAACCTCTCCTAGAAACTATTAATTGTGGGTTAAAAATTAACCCGAGTTTTCCCTTAGGTTGTGTTTAATCAAGATATGATTGTTAATTAAACCTAACCACCTAACAATCTAGGATACGATCTCTAGATTTAATTAAGCGGTAGCATTACGAATTAGGAAAACCGATTAATCAAGGCAACAACTACATACGATGCATTATTTAACCTAGGTCATGTTATCTCCAATGATTACCAATCATTAGTCGCTACACATGAATTTCAACACAACAATTACGGATTATATTGAAATTCTAGCAATGAGTTTGCAATTGACAATTCAATGAACGCATTAAAATCACCAAATCACAATACCCAATAGGTTCGTACACAAATAACCAAATAATAACAAAAATCTGATTATCCATACAAAACCCAATTAATTAAAATAGGATAACACAATCAATTTCTAATGAAAGAAAGAACAACAAAATAATTAAAATAATACTTAACCCGAGTTGTCGGTGTCGATTTTACCTCCGAACCGGCGTCAGGACGTTAAGCTCTTCTTAGGTCTTTCCCGATAAATTGCTTCAATCCTTGTCCAATTCCTAACCAAAAACCCCTATTTTACTTCACTTCAGCTACTCCTCACCATGTTGTTTCCTCACTATTTCTTGACAAGACCAATAAAGGTCTACATCAAGTTAAAACATTTTGCTTGCCTTCTCTTGATCTCTACTGCGTCCTCATCTGCGTCCAATGCCAGCAAGCAGGTCCAGCTATAGCAGCTCCAGGCTTCAGTTCACCTATTCCGCGTGAAGCTGCTCTCGTTTGGCATCCCTCTGTAGCTGCTTTGCATCTGTTACGTTGCTTGGGGCGTTGACTGTGCTTCTATTGTCTTCTCCTATTTAGCTAATTTTAATTCACGTTGTTCATTTGTTTGGAACGCCAGCTGTCCTTCTCTGCGTCGACAACCATTCTCCTCTCTGCCTTTAATCGCCTGCGTGAATGGACTGTTGTAGCCGCCTCCTCAATCACGCTAGTCTTCTCCAGCTGATTTATTTATTTTTGTCTGCCTCTTGTTTTCCTCACGCGTGTCCTCACCTCCTGACTGCCTTCTTGTCTGTTGCGCGTTGATCCTCCTGATGTTAAATGCGTGATTAATTTGTTGAGGGCTTTTAATTCGTGATTTATTGCTTTCAATTTCTGTCAACTTCGTTCATGCATTGTTGCTCCACGCCTGATGTGTTTTGATCCATTTAATTGTGTCTCTAACGTTTGCTTAACACGTGCACGCTTCTCCTGGTTAATTAATTTGTTGCTCATGCCGCCTCAAACGATGCCACGTCATGCATGCTGCCTTGGTCCTCTCTTGTGTTGTTTGTCTAATTAATTTGTTGATTAAAATGTCTCCACTGCTCCTTTGTTGCTCATATGATAATTACAAATGCCACTCAATTAAATCCCACTACTCGTGTCTTTGGTGCTCATGCTAATGTATTTTCCATTTTCCATTTTTCTTGCTTTTTGTTTTTTTTCTTCTTCCTCCATGAAAGCAAGTAGATATTAATCTTCAAAAAATGATCCAAAATTTCATGCTTTCGACTCACTTTAATTTTTTTGCTCCCAAATTGTACCTAAAATCAAATATGAATTAAAGTGAATATTTTAATCATTTTTGTATCAATAATTGCTAAGTGAAAATAATTAAAAATATCAACAATTAAGCACATATCAACAGGATCATTATATAGGAATGTGTTAGTACATTCTGTTTACGGGCCTACCCAAACCATTTCTGATGTGCTTATGTGTTTATGATTTGTGACAAGTTTGTTGAATTCATAATTTATGATGTTTATGAATTGCTTGATAAGTTGTAAATTTGAGAAATATGTGTTATATGGATTTCAATGTGAGTTTTACAATGAAAATAAATATTTTAATGATTTTTGCTTGTCTCGGTTATAAACTTGTTACCCATGAGCTTTAAGCTCACCCCGTTTCATTCCCATCTCTAGGTGATGAGAAAGAGATTGGGTGAAAGAAAGTCAAGGCATTCGTTTGATTATGCATATTTTGTATTTAAGTTAGATTAATGTAAAAATAAGACTTTAGACATATGTCGAGAATTATAGGGTTTTGTATCTTTTGTATTTCGGATTTGTGATATTGATGATGTAATGTGGCTTGGAATGCCATTAAAGCTTTGGAAACGCTTAAATTATGATGCTAATGAAATATGAATTGTGTATGGATGATGTTAAGTTGAAATTAGGTATGTTTGAAGTCATTAACTTGAGATGATGAATGTTGAGCATGAACTATTGTTATATATGTGTGTGTGTGTGTGTGAGTTACTATGGAAAAGAAATATAGGAGTGTTAAGAATCATGAGATGTTGTTGAATATGAAGGGTCAAATGAATTGAGGTTGAGAGTTGAAGAATTCCAATTGGTAGTTGAATGGTTATGCTCATGATATTCCAAGTTTGTATAGTGCAAAAATTCCAAGTTTTCATGAGGGTAAAATATGTGTTCTGACTTCCAAGGGAAAAGGGATCGATTTAGGTTGAATCCGACAAAGTTGTCTTCATAGAAGTTGTAGCTTGTCTTTCGATCTTTTCAACAATATAAATTTATGATTTTTGGATATCGAAGTTGAGAGATATGATCGTTTGAGTTGGTAATGTTGCATAAGATATGTATATCAAATAACTAGAGTATATAAAGTGATATCGCACTAGGATTGGTCGATTTGGAAAGATTATGAGTAAAAGGGATGATAGGATGAGTTTAGGATCCATTGGAGGGGTCTTAGAGAGTGGAAAATTTTGTTACACCCGAAGGTTACATGGTCAGGCCGTGTAAAATCACACAGGCTGTGTAACCCTGATGCTGAAAAACTGCCAGACCCGAAGGTCACATAGTCTAGCCGTGTAAAATTCACACGGCCCGTGCTTTATCCAAATGACAGAATTTTACTTCGGAGTATTCACGAAAGCTGTAGATTTAGAATTACTTTCAAACCGTCCAAAAATGAAGTCAATTCGATATCTGTAGTGAGAGTTATGAAAATTGCGCCATGGCATGTACAATTTGGGTAAGGACATAAATATGTTGGATTCTTTTGCCATAACTTCTTCGTCCGACCTCCAAATTAAGTCATTCTTGAAGCGATAGATTCCTAGCATGTTTTTCTACCTTTACAAAAATTGATAGCCATTGGTGTTGAATTCGAAAAATATTGATTGAAAGAAAATGAGGAGTTAATTGGGAGACCATGATTAGGCTATGAATATACTTTGGTTTCTTAAACATATCTTCATCTATAGAACTCTGATTGATATGGTTCTTGTTTCAAAATAAACTAAAGACATAGAACTACAATTGTTTTGAATAAGTCAAATTGTGATTTCGTTGTGTGGGCTCGCCTTTTTAGCTTGAGATGTTATGAGAATGATTAGGAACCAATGATAGCTTATGAGGGTTAAATGAATTAACCCTATAGGATAATACGCACTCATTTCATGATGCCGAAGAAAGTTGGATTATGGAAACAAGCAGGATCCAACTTGTTTGGTATTAAAGCAAGCGTTGGACTCTGGAAACAAGCAGGGTCTAATATATGTGGCATGAAAGCAAGAGGTTGGGCTCCAAAAACGGAACCCAACACCATTAATGGTTTTGGTAGTATTTACTTTTCTCAAATCTCAGAGGATAGTTAGAAGTTTTGGGGAGAGAATACCCACATTAATGTAATCCAACATTTTCGAGCATATTGTGGCCCTTATTTTGTTGTAGCAATTTTTGGGGTTAATCCCTTACTGACTTTAATAGATTTTGATTCCCCATCAATTTTCAAGTGAGTGAAAAGTTTATGGGAACAAGAGTGGACATGCCCAATATGCTGAGAAACGCTTTTCTTCAACTGGAAATGCATTTAGTATGCAGTGGAAACATGCAGATTAGTAATGCATTTATTATATCAAGTGTTGGTGATGATATGAGCAATGCTGCAATAGTGGTTTACAGCTTGTGCAAGCAGTTTATGGGATGTTTGGATGGATACGAACACACATGATGAATAAATGAAGATCCATATTTGTATACATCTATACGATTGATGGTCTTACCTTTCCATATATATATATGTATGAAATTTATGCCTTGCCCACGGGGATAGAATTTAACTTTAATAATGGATGCCATTTATGTATTTATGTTCATGTCTTCATTGACAAATTATGAGGAATCCATGAATTGTGCAGATGGTAAATGGTACTTTTGGTGAATTGTCCGTGCAATTTGTAGTTGACTGAAAGAATGAACAAATGTTGTTTAATTCTGTTGCGTAAGTTCAAAATGAACAAGAATATAAATATATAGAAATACGTACTAACCAGCAAGGGGAAATTCTTAGCAAAGGGTACGACATCTTGTGATGCGATACTAATCGCTTCGATATCATATTCTTTTCTTTTGCTTATATTCGACGCTAAATATTCTTTTCTTTTGCTTATTTTCGAAGCGAAGTGTTGACGGTAAATACAAAGATTACTTCAAGCGCATCTCTCACTGGTCTGAAACTGAAGAGTTTGTGAAACGCGAATATGGATCAGTTCAAAGGACAGCCTCGCCTTCCAAAATTTGCCGTCCCCAAACGGTACGATCTTCGAATGAAACCCGACCTCTCCGCCTGCAATTTCACTGGCTCCGTAGCCATCGACATTGACGTCGTCTCTGACACCAACTTCATCGTCCTTAATGCCGCAGAACTCCGTGTCAACTCTGGCTCCGTTTCATTCACCAATCCAAACTTCTCTAAGGTTTTGGAGCCGGTAAAAATAGAAGCGGTGGAGGCCGATGAGATATTGGTGTTGGAGTTCTCGGCGACACTTCCGATTGGCGTTGGAGTTCTGAAGATAGGTTTTAAGGGAGTTTTGAATGATAAGATGAAGGGATTCTATAGAAGGTAATAATAAAGGATCTCTCTCTCTCTCTCTCTTCTTTGATTAAGTATGAGCTAAACGAACACAATATTTAATGAACTTTATGGAGTTGTTAAGAGGCCATGATATTGGTTTGCAGCACTTATGAACTTAACGGTGAAAAGAAGAATATGGCAGTCACGCAGTTCGAGCCTGCGGATGCTAGAAGATGTTTCCCTTGTTGGGATGAGCCTGCTTGCAAGGTATGTATATTTCAGTTCGTACACGTTTCATAATTGCTTGCCGCCGTTGAGAGCAAGTGAAGGTTTGTTTTTTCAAGAAAGTTGACCAAGACAGAGACACCGGTAAAGTTTTGTTTCAGGACTAGTTTAGAGTTTAAAATTAATATGAAAAATGGTGTCACAGGCCACTTTCAAGATTACGTTGGACGTGCCATCTGAACTGTTGGCTCTTTCAAATATGCCAGTTATCGAGGAGAAAGTGGATGGACACTTGAAGACGGTTTCCTATCAAGAAACACCCATCATGTCAACGTATTTAGTGGCAGTTTGTGTTGGTTTGTTCGATTATGTAGAAGATCATACATCTGATGGTACAATTTCATTCTGCTTCATATTGTCTGTTTGATTAAACCCTTGTTCTTACATTGTGTTTATGCTAATCTATATAGGGATCAAAGTTCGTGTATATTGTCAAGTTGGAAAAGCTGATCAAGGGAAATTTGCATTGAATGTTGCTGTGAAGACACTTGAATTATACAAAGGGTATGCTGTGCTATTTTTGTTACTTAATTCAATGGTGATTAATCCCAGTCTTCCTAGAAGCCAATGAAGGAGAATTAGTACTACTTTTTTTCTTCATAGTTGATTATTTTTCTGTTCATTCAATTTGTATTTTTCATATTAACTATTATAAGTTTTGCAGATACTTTGGAGTACAATATCCTCTTCCCAAGTTGGACATGATTGCGATCCCTGACTTTGCTGCTGGGGCAATGGAGAATTATGGCTTGGTTACGTATCGTGAAACAGCCTTGTTATATGATGCGAAGCATTCTGCTGCTGCCAACAAACAACGAGTGTGTTGTGCATTTTGTTTTCTTTGATTTTAGTTGTCAAAATATACTTTGTATAATGTGGTCTTTGTGACATTTTTGCAATTGCTGTTTTTGATTCTATTAAAGGTTGCTACTGTTGTAGCACATGAACTAGCTCACCAGTGGTTTGGCAATCTTGTTACAATGGAATGGTGGACTCATTTGTGGCTAAATGAAGGCTTTGCTACTTGGGTATGTTTCTTTGATTGTCATGTCTACTTTTTCACTTGTTTATGCACACTTTAGCTAACACCAGTACTTTGCTTGGGTTCAGGTGAGCTATCTAGCTGCTGATAGTCTGTTTCCAGAATGGAAAATATGGACACAATTTTTGGATGAATCTACAGAGGGTCTTAGGCTGGATGGTCTTGAAGAATCCCACCCCATTGAGGTAAACAGAAATGGATTAGCTTTGGCTGTTGCTCAAAGAATAATATAGTTACCTTTTTATCAAATTTTGTTTCAAGATATTTCTGTTTTCCTTTTTTAGGTGGAGGTAAACCATGCTTCTGAGATTGATGAAATATTTGATGCGATAAGCTACAGAAAGGGTGCCTCTGTCATTCGCATGTTACAAAGCTATCTAGGTGCTGAAAATTTTCAGGTTGGTATTTGAGAACTTGAAATTCAAAAGCTATTCATGATTAAATTTACAATTTGATTACTTTGCTTGGTTCTTAAGAATGGTAATTTGAAAATGAGCCATGGAAGTTAAAAACTTTTTGATGTTCCTTAATTGTGGTTAACTCTTGCCTTTAAGATGTTCATAGTGGCTAACATCTGTTTTGTCTTTCACTTATAAAAATAGTTTATGATCTTTATCGAATTATACTTTTCTGCCAGTTAAGACTATTTAATAATACATGGCTTATTTATGCATTAGAGGTCACTTGCTTCTTATATTCAAAAGCATGCTTACTCGAATGCAAAGACAGAAGATTTGTGGGCTGCCCTTGAAGAGGGATCTGGTGAACCTGTCAACAAGTTGATGAACTCATGGACAGGGCAAAAAGGATACCCTGTTGTATCTGTCAAATTGGAGGATCAGAAATTGGAATTCGTGCAGGTTTTCTTTTCATGTTTTTTCTTATGTTAACACATTAAAATTCTTTTTTTCTTTTCTTTACTGGTACAATTTTGTTTTATTTTAAAGTTAAATACATTGATGAATAAATTCATGGCAGTCACAATTCTTGTCAAGTGGTTCCCATGGAGATGGGCAATGGATCATTCCAATAACATTATGCTGTGGGTCATATGATACTTGCAAGAATTTCCTGATGCAAAGTAAATCTGAAAGACTTGATGTCAAGGAATTACATGATTCCAGCCTTGAAGAGGCTAGAAGTGCTTGGATAAAGCTTAATGTGAATCAGACTGGCTTCTATAGAGTGAAATATGATGAAGGCCTTGCTGCTAGACTTAGATATGCCATAGAGAAAAAGAACCTTAATGAAACAGACAGATTTGGTAATCTGAAAGTACTTGATCTACACCTTAATTATTTGTTTGATCGGGGAAAATGGAAGATGACAAGTTATACTGTTGGCAGGTGTTTTGGATGATTCATTTGCACTTTGTATGGCTCGCCAACTGTCTTTGACATATTTGCTTACTCTACTGAGTGCTTATAAGGAGGAACTGGAGTACACTGTTTTATCTAACATGATCAATGTAATGTTCACCTACCTATCATGTTCTCTCATCATTTTCTGACTTTATTTTTCCTGATTTTAGTTATTTCGTTTTGCAGATAAGTTATAAGGTCATAAGGATTGCAGCCGATGCAACTCCTGAGTTATTGGAATACTTCAACCAATTTTTCATTAACCTTTTCCAAAATTCTGCCGAGTAAGTAGGATTAAAATATTGTAATTGACCATTGATCTCGTGTTACCCAAGGCTATTTGGTTTGCTTCTGTTGTTTGTGTTAGGAAATGTCTATATTAGGAAGAGTATATTAGGGAGAGTATGATCTCCCTCTTTAGTGTTTGATTTCCTATTTATTACTAAGGTTTTCTTTCCCTATGCAATGACTTCTATATAAATGATACAAGGGTCTTGAATATTCCTCAAGCCCTCTGTTTTTCCCACTGTTCTTCACAGTTTGTAGTGAAATGCACTCCAAAAATCTAGATGCTTGGAACTCACAGTAACTGCAAACTTAAGTTTTGATTCATCAATTCACTGCAATTTGTGCTATGAGATAGATGATTACCATATCACTTCAACTGTTAAAATGGAAAAGATTTCTTACAAAGTCAAAGTGAAGGACTTTTACTGCTATAATTATTATAGTTGGATTAGCTCTAATATTTATAAATTAGAGGGAATGATTGAAATAGGAATAAGAAATAAGTAGGGCTAAATGTATGATTATGTCACGAGTTGCATTGTCAGGAGTTTACTGCAATTTGAGTTCAGTGGTTCTATTTTGATGGAGAAGCATGATTGCTATTATCACTCTCTCATCCTTCTTTAATTTCCTTCAACTTTTGATTTTCTATTCAGGAAGCTCGGTTGGGACCCTAAACAAGGTGAAAGTCATCTTGATGCATTGTTGAGAGGAGAAATTTTGACTGCCCTTGCTCTTTTCGGACATGATTCTACATTAAATGAAGGGAGTAGGCGTTTCCATGCATTCTTAGATGACAGGAATACGGCACTCTTACCTCCTGACATAAGAAAGGTAGTTAGCCATAGTGTTCTTAATTCTTGTCAGTTGTTATTTTACATGTCTAATTTTTGTAGACAATGATGCCAGGCAGCATATGTGGCAGTAATGCAGCGAGTTAATACGTCAAATAGATCTGGCTATGAATCTCTTCTTAGAGTGTACAGAGAGACAGATCTAAGCCAAGAGAAGACACGCATTCTGAGTATACTTGATATTTCATGAAGGTGGTTTTGTTTATATGGATCAAATTTAGTTTTTGATGGTATAATATCTTTCTGTGCCCTGTAGGTTCATTAGCATCTTGTCCAAACCCCAATATAATCCTTGAGGTTCTCAACTTTTTGTTGTCTCCTGAGGTACTGTGGAAATTATTATATCTGGAGCATTGAGGTTGGCATTCAACATGCAGTTTGAAAGAAAAGATAAGGCCTCTCAAGACTTACAATATCAATTCTTGTTTCATTCTAGGTTCGTAATCAAGATGCCGTTTTTGGTGTAGCTGTTTGCAAGGAAGGACGTGAAACAGCTTGGACATGGCTGAAGGTAATAAATAACCAAACATTAAAGATACCAAGTTTAGTAACGCAAGCCCGTCAGTGTACAGTAATTCTTGCCCTTCTCTTAATCATTTGTTCATCTGTATTTTTTAAACATCTTTAATGTAGGATAAATGGGAGTATATTTCAAAAACATGGGGTTCTGGATTCTTAATCACCCGCTTCATCAGTGCAATAGTCTCACCGGTAGCACTCTCCCTTCTTCCATTGTCTACTATTTGACCAAGGATTGCAGACTTTTCCGATGTTATAATATTTGTGAGGCTGATGCCTTGTGTTATGGTGCAGTTTGCTTCAATTGAGAAAGCCAAGGAATTAGAAGAATTCTTTGCAAATCGTTCTAAGCCTGCTATTGCTAGAACCCTGAAGCAGAGCCTGGAACGAGTTTTCATAAATGCAAAGTGGGTTCAGAGCGTTCAGAATGAGAATCAACTTGCTGAAGCTGTGAAGGAATTAGCATACAGGAAATACTAGCGTGTGGTGGTCTTGTGACCTCGTTACTTGATGACGTTTCTTAGGGTGAAACTTTTTTTAAGGATTTTCCCACAAATCCACTAAATATCAACTAACAATGGAATTATATTATGATGCCATTTGATCAAAATGGCTTCGACGTTTTATCTTTAATAATGCTCCTTGAAAGAGAGGTGCTGGCAAAACCCTTTCATGATGATGCTTTTGGATATTAAAAAAATAAAAATCAGAACATGTTTTGGTTGTTTAGAATTAAAATTAATCAAATTTTGTTAAAGGAGTTGAATGAAAGAGAAGAATGATAGGAAAGAACTTTAATTTCTTTAAAGTCGCATAGCAACATAAAAGAGATTAATCTGAAGGTTGTTTTTAATGAAATTAAAATACACACATAGGTGTTCGTGGGAATACTATTGTCCGAAATTTGTTTTATCCACAACAATGCTTCTTATTTGTAGAGATCTTGAGCTTCCTTATATTTGAATAGGAAAAGAAAACTAAAATCTTACTAAAATTTAATAAACCTATCTAATTTGACTAAGAAACAATTAATAAATTTACTTAAATTGACTAGGAAACAATCAATACCTACCTGGGCGGCAAGTAAATCAACTTTTGAGTCCTTTCCTTAATTATAGTTCTCTCTAAACTTATAAAAATGGAAAAATAATAACGAAAACTTCCTAAATTCCACTCATAATAAGCATGTAACCTATATTCAGTCTAAGCTCAACTACCTTCTCGTTTAGCCCATGAAATCCAAGTATCAATGCTTCATGATTATCCCCATTGTACTAGACCATTATTTTATGCTCTCACATATTTCTCCCCTTTATCAAAAGAAGTTGTCATCAACTCTTTAAACTTGTCATCCTTAAGATAGGAAGAAAGGTGAGAAAGTTCACCAATGTAGTTGAAACTCTATAATCTTCGGGCAAGTCTAGCTTGTAAGCACTTTTTCCAATTCTCTTGAGCACTTTGAATGGACCTTCAACTCTATGCATCAATTTGTTTCTCCTTTTGTTGGAAAAATTTTCCTTCCAAAGATGGAGTCAAACAAGATCAAATTGGTTTAAAAATTGGTAGTTTGCGAAACTTATTTGCTCTTGTTTTGTATTGATCGTTTGCCTTCTCTATTCTAACTCGAATATGGTCATAGAGGTTTGCCATCTCTTCAGCACGTTTCCTTGCATCAAAGTTCAACAATTTGACCCTTGAGAGAGGCAACAAATCAATGGAAATGTATATAGTATCCCCGTACATCACTTCAAATGGGGACTTTCCCACTGCATGTGAAGGTGACCTATTGAAGGTGAATTCTGCGTATGAAGGTTTGAGATCCCAATTTTCGGTCGTCTTATTCACCATTCTAAGCCACAAAACATCTAAAATTTTGTTCCTAACATCAATTTGGCTATCGGTTTGTGGATCATACGCTGTACTAAATGGGAGCTTTGTTCCTAGTAATGTCTACGGAGAACCACAAAAGTGACTTAATAACTTTGAGTCTCAATCTGATACCTTAAGCACCTCGTAAGGATGAATAATCTCCTTAAAGTACAAATGAACCGTCATTTGTTAAGTATATATACTAAGGACGAGTTGGGATGGACGACCACGCAATCCATCCCAACCGTCCATTTAATCCAACGGTTATAATCGCTCTGTCTCTCTCGGAAATTTCTAGAGATATTTTCTCTTTCATATTACAAACTCCTCTCTTGTTCTTTTCTCTTTCTCACACAACCTTTGCGATCTTTTTGTTGTCTTTCTCACACATCCTCACAAAGCCAAGGCGTTACCATGAAGAAAATTCCACGGAAATAAGGCAAATGGGATGTTTCACTGTTTCCACTGTGATCGTGGATCTGGTAAAGCGCCAAAGTTCTTGACACGAGGGGGTTTTGAGTTTTGCGGAAATATCTTTCCAGGTACGTGTTCTGATTCTCTCCAGATCTAGTCTCTCCGTGTTCTGATTCTCTCTTCCTGGTCTCGATTCCTAAGTTTTTAGGTCTTCTCTTGCTTCAACTTTCTTTCTCTTGTAGTTTCTGGGTTTTGACCGAGTTTCAGCGGGTATCGCCAGATCTGCTCTCTCCATGCTCGGATCTTCACACACGGTACGCTTTCGCTCTCTGATTAGCTATTCTCTTGCTTCAATCTGGCTCTGTTGCTTGTGTAAAGAATGATTCGAGAGCTTAACGACTACTTTCTGGGATATTTAGCTCTTTCTTTCTCTTGTAGTTTCTTGGTTTTGAACGAGTTTTGCTGGTCTTAGAAGGTGATCGGAAACAAATGGGACATATATCTCGACCTTCTTCAAGGGTGAGACTCGAAATTATTATTATTATTTTTGTATCTCAACCTTCTTGAGGCCGATTACAGTGAAGGGTGAGACTCGAAATTATTATTATTATTTTTCTTTATTTCCTGTTCTGCAATATCTTTTTGTGAGCAAAGAAGAATTCGTAGATGGTGTTGAAACCCGATCTCAAGACCGAATCACAACCGAAACCAACACGGGATCAAAAGCGAAAACGAACAGAAAAACGGAAACACAAAGAACGGGAGCGAAGAACGGATACAATCAAAAGCAGAGGTAGCAAACGCGCGCGCAAACAAATGAACGACAAACAGAAACAAAAACAAAGTACAAAACAAACGGATCCGACATCCAAAACGAATAAGAAAACTGTCGCGTTGGAAACCTTAGAATCAACCTATCCGAAAAACCGGTATAAATTTTTTTTTCTTTTCTTTTCTTTTCATTCTTATACAATTCAAAACAAAATAATTT
>JANKYE010000001.1:12325301-12335583 GCA_032467995.1 Erythroxylum dillonii | reverse complement strand
TTTCTATGGACTTTATTTTGGGGTTACCGAGGACTAAGAAAGGACGAGATTCAGTTTTTGTTGTAGTGGATCGTTTTTCTAAAATGGCTCATTTTATTCCATGTCATAAAACTGATGATGCATCTCACATTGCGGATTTGTTTTTCCGCGAGGTAGTACGCTTGCATGGCATTCCTAAAACTATTGTATCTGACCGAGATGTTAAGTTTCTTAGTCATTTTTGGCGTGTACTTTGGTCTAAACAGAAGTAGTAAACAGGGCTCTTGGTACCTTGTTACGTGGTTTAATTAGAAGGAATGTAAAGACTTGGGAAGAACTTTTGCCATTTGTTGAGTT
Organism: Erythroxylum dillonii; assembly: GCA_032467995.1. NCBI lineage: Eukaryota > Viridiplantae > Streptophyta > Magnoliopsida > Malpighiales > Erythroxylaceae > Erythroxylum > Erythroxylum dillonii. The sequence continues at coordinate 12,335,247 of JANKYE010000001.1, read as the reverse complement.
TGTTTATAATAGAAGTGTGTATTCTTCTACTGGATTTTCTCCTTTTGAGATTGTGTATAGTTTTAAACCACTAATCCCTTTGGATCTTGTGCCTATTCCTTTAAGTGAGATCTCTAACTTAGATGGGCTTAAAAAGGCTGAAATGGTTAAGGACATTCACAATAAAGCACGAGAAAGGATTGAGAAGAGAAATCAACAAGTTGCTACCGAAGTGAAGAAAGGAAGGCGCATGTTAACCTTTCAACCAGGAGATTGGGTATGGGTGTCATGCGCAAGGAATGGTTTCCTTCCAAAAGAAAATCTAAATTGGATGTTTGTGGTGATGGACCATTTCAAATCATTGCTAAGATCAATGACAATGCATACAAAGTTCATCTTCCTAGTGAGGAAGCTGTTTCTAGTACCTTTAATGTATCTGACTTGTCTCTTTTTTTATTTTGATGAAGGTGAAGATTCGAGGACGAATTATTTTAAGAGGAGGGGAAATGATACAAATGGCATTCTAGATGTTACAAGAAGCAATCTAGAAAATGGAGCTAAAGTGCAAGGAGATGCCATCGGAAATCATATTGAGGCTGTTCAAGAAAAGCAAGATCATTCAAGTGCCAACATAGAAGGTTTTCCTAGTATGGAAAGTTTTGTCGGTTCGGCCAATAGGTCCCGAGCAAAGCGTTTGAAGCAGCAACTCCAAACTTATGTGCAAAACAATGTTGAAAGTGGGTTGTCCAAATATGGAAAGTCCATATATGAAAATGTTTTCAAGCCTAAGTATGTCTACATAATTGGGCTAAAAAACTAGTTTGGAGTGTTTGTGTTTTTGAGCTTGTTTTGGGTCAAATTTGGGTTTGTTTGTTATGGGTTGTTTTTATTTATCTCTTTTGGGGTTAGAATAAGTGAAATGGGCCACATTTCAAGGAGGTCACGTTGGTTTTTATTCACTTCTATTTCAGACTTGGTTTATGGGTTCAATTAAGCTTTTTAAGTTAGAATACGTGGGTCCCTTGTTATTTTTACTTAAGCGCATTTCGAAATCTATTAGATTTAGGTTTAATTAAGCATGTGTTAGGGTTTTGTGGCTGTCATATTCACTATCCATCTTTTTCTCTCCAGTAGCCACCTCTCTCTCAACATTGAAGATTGTATTTTCATCTCACCCACCTTCTCCACCACGTTTTTTTACCACAGTAGCCATCTTCTTTACTACCTTGAAGACATTTATTTCAGTTTTTATTGTTTTGTCTTACATTGTAATTCGAAATTTCAGATCTGAATGAAAGAGAGTTTGCTTTCTTTTATGTTTATGCGCAAGGTGTTCTTATTGATTACAATTGAGTTTATCTTTTGTTACCAATTTTAGTTCCTATTTCTTGTGTTCTTGAGTGCTTAACTGATTAGGGTTCAAGGGGATTTCTAAAAATTAACTTAGGTTCTTGTCATAAGTGTCCTTGGGTGTAAGAACAAATCCTAATCTGATTGCTTTGTTGAGAAACAAATTCTGATTTGATTGGTAACGAGTTCTAAGGGTCGATTAAGGGTCTTGGGGTTTCGCATCACAGCTATTTATTTGTTAAACAGAGTTCCATTAAAGACAATTGATTTTACTCCATATGAGATGTGGACTAACAAAAAATCCTATCTTTCTCATTTAAAAGTTTGGGGCTGTCCAGCTTATGTGAAGCGGATAAAATTAGATAAACTTGATGCGAAGTCTGACAAGTGTTTGTTCGTAGGATATCTTAAAGAAACAATGGGATATCAATTTTACTTTGCTGAGGAACAAAAAGTGTTTGTTTCAAAATATGCTGTCTTTTTAGAAAAAATGTTTCTTTTTAAAGAAGATAGTGGGAGTAAAATTGAACTTGAAGAAGTTCAAGATGCTCGAACAGGCGCATATCAATTGTCTGAACCTGAGACTATGACTCTTACAGATGAAGTAACAATTCAACCTTCTTCAACACAAGAAGTTCGTAAGTCACATATGATACGCTCTGTTCTCGAGAGATATAGTTGCAAGATCTGATAGACTCATGTGATAGTACACAAACACTCAGTTTTGCGAGTGTCACTATTTCTGCATGCGTGACAATTATGATATGATCTCTAAAAACCACAATAGAGATGTCAGGAATGCCATCCTCAAGGTGTGTCCAAAAGTACTATAGGCCATCATCAACCACATTTATAATGCTCTAAATTGCTACTGTAGCTATCGAATTCTGGAAAGTCCACTCAAACCTTACACTAACATGAACACTTAGATATCGACGAGTTATTGTAGAAGTGGATCCATTAGAGGTGATTAACATTCTTTCATCTTCCAATATAGTTTCGTCTGAGGATAATTTTTTGATGGCAAATATCTGTAGATTAATCCACCTAACAAGGGAGGTACAATTTCAGCATGAACATCGCGAAGAGAATCAGTATGCCAATATCCTAACTTCTCTTGCAGTATTATCTAGCCCAAGCTTGCATATACTTCAAGAGTCTCTGCCGATCATTATGAAACTCATTTACCGAAACAAGCAAGGAGTTTTGTACCGTAGAATACTGCACTAATAAGGTTTTTTTTAAAATTCCAGCAAGGAGCGATTGTTTTATTATCCTTTGTAAGCCCAAAAAAAAAAAAAAGAGTTGGAACATAATTACAGCCTACCTTAATACGCCCGTACATCTCTACAAAGCAAATACGTCAAAGAGTATCATTCAAAAGATGATTGACACGTGTACTTGACGAACTTAAGTATCAAAAGAGACGCACACGTAAATCACCAAATAAAGCGGTGTATTAGTAAAAGCTCATGTAGAAAGCTTACACGGCATACAACACGAGTCTCTGGAAAACAACCACTTAAAGATATTAAGGAATGAGCATTGGAATGGACAAATCAAATATGTACAAACCCAACAAAAAGCTAATGTTGAATTGTAATTAAAGGAGTTAGATAACAGAAGCAGATTTCACATAAGATCAGGATATTAAAAGTCCCCTTAAAATTGTCAAGCATGAATTACAAAAGGAAATAATACAATGCAATCAGGGGTAAAAACGTCCTTAGCCATAATACAAGATAAACTCATCCACATCCTAAATATACGAGGCAGAAATTAGTAGTTGCCTTTATAATACAAATAAAAATGAAAATTTAACAACAATTCGGAAAGTTTAGATTGCCAAATCCAAAAGCATATATATCATCACCTTGAAAATTAATGAACTACGTTGAACCCAGAACATTTCTGCATTTGGTCAAAGATATATACAAAGAGAAGCAGACCAAATGCCATAGCTGTCCCGCTGTTAGTACCACCAATGGAAGTCTACCTTATAGTAACAAACTTGTTCGTTCCATGTTTCGCCCAGTGACTCCTCAAATCAATTGGGTTAGTGAAGTTATATCCTTCAGCAGCAAGCTTCTCTAAAACCTTCTTAAAAGCACCCTGGCTCATTTTCCTTCCAGCAATCCTTGCGCCACGCCTTTTTGTACTCATTGGCAAGGGATACATTGACACATTTGTAGTACAGCAAGCAGACTGCCATCCACCACAGCCCCATCGGTAACACTGTTGAGGAGTCCCGGTACAGGAGCAGACTGGAATAGGAATACCAGAAATGTCCATACCAATCCCATTGATCGTAACATCCAGACTTTTCTTAGCTGGCTTCACACGCTGAATTGGATTATTGTTATTATCCTTTGGCTTTCTAGGTTTCTTTGCTTTTGGAGCTTTTGGGACACCACCATCCTGTCTTCGCTTCATCTGGCTACCCTCCTTGGTTGTAATTGGTTCCTCCGCCCTATTCACCTTCTCAGCCCTTGATGAACTAGGTGGTTGCAAAATTTGCAAAGAGTGAGCTCCCGAGGATTCAGGAAGTATAGAATAACTAGGATTTGGGGGTACCATGTTTAAAAACTTTTCCCTTGGGTTAATCCAACTATCTCTTAAATAATTTATAGGACCAGAGGCATCTGAAACCACACAATCCCGTGGATGAAAGCCTCCATTGGCAGTAACCATAATGTTATTCGGATCTCGACCAGGTAGGAAATGTTTGGCATCACGGTCTGCTATACTCGATATGAGCTGCAGACCAAGGTGCCCCTTAAATGCTGGCTCATAGTAGCCCCAGTTACGAATACTCAATGCATCATCATCCATGAGAACTACAGGTTGCGAGGAAAAAAAGAAGAAGAAGAAGAAAGGAGATTCGACATCAGTCATAGTTCTTATATTAATCCACAAACAGAATTGCGAGACCCATTTTAGTTGCCAAAATGTGAACAAGTTACTCCCATGTCACGAACCAAACAATTCGTGGTATTATATTCCCAGTCCCTAGAACTCAGCTACAATAAATTGAACATTGATTTATAACAAAAGCAAGACTCTCTACATTGTTACGTAACTGAACGTGCTTCTCTGAAGACATTAATGCCCAAGCCAAGATCTTATGAAGTAAACCACAAAAATGACACGAGATGAGTTACGCAAAACTACATCACAGAAAACGCACATTTAGCTTTTGTTTTCTCTTAAAAGAAAAACATTTCAGCTGCTACGTTTTTCCGGATCCATAATTAAAACACAAAAAAGTAATTCAAGACCCACATAACCAAAGCCGAAATACCAAATCCCATCAACCGAAAGGGGTAAATTCATGAGATTAAATATCTCCTAGTCCCCGACATTTGCTTTGGGAGCAAGCATACCAATTACCAGATGCCAAATGTTCTAGCTAAAAATCGAAACATTTAACAAACTAGGATTTCGAAAAGAAATCTTGGCTGCTGTATAATTGTAGATCCACGTAATCTGGAGTGGAGTCGGAAGTTCTTGATCTGTAATATGGTAAGTAACTGTAGACATTCGCATACAGATACGTATAAAAGCAAGGTTTAAAAGTACAAGGACACAGATATTCAAATTTTAGAAAGAGAGAGGAGAGAGAAAACTTACTTGGGGTTGGGGTGGAAAGTGTAAACGGCTCTTTAGGGTTTTGCTCTTCTGGAGAGAGGAGAGAGAAAGCTCAATGAGAGAGAGACAGAAAGAAAGAGAGGAGAGAGAAAGAGGCCCAAGGCTAAATTTATGTATCTATCAAAGGATATATATTATTTCGTCAAAGCTTATTATATTTTTTATTTAAAAATAGAGCAGATGAAAACGTATATCAAGTCATCAGATGGATTGTGTGGGGCATACTTTGCCCACGTGACAGCAACAAGCCCAAGTCTTATCCTAACCCTTTTAATCTTTTCTTCAATTATTTTATTCTTCTTATATAAGTTTTGGGTTTCTTTCCGACTTACTTGTTTTTACATTAAAGACAAGTTTTAGTTCTTCACTTGGCATACATGGACCAATGCGCTGTTTCGACTGGCGTTAACCTAAGCCAATGCGGACTCCCACCAACAAGAAGCTACTAGTATCTTTGACGGGACCATGGTGCCCAAATGTCATTTTCAGTTTTGATTAACCTTGTATGCTTTAAACGAAATTTTATGTTTTTTGAAAGAACATGGAAAATTGCTAAACAACTTTAATTTTTATGAAGATGTCTCCCTTCTTTATACTTCATTTACCTTTTTAGCCCTCCTTTTAACTTTTTATTCCAAATTTTCATTTTTTTGAATCATTTCTTAGGCTTGCAAAAATCGTGTTGTGTGATTTTCGCAATATTTCATACTTAGCAATGTTCAGTATGTTTAGATCAAAATTTCTTAATGTTTTGGTTCTTTCACTTTCTTGACTTGAACCAAATAACCCCGGTTTAGTGATGTAAATAAGTTATATAAGCTCTCACTTCCCATTTTTCACTTAATCATTTAAAGGATATGAACAGATTTTTAAACAGTCACTTTTCCAGTCAAAATCTCTCTCCAAATGACAAGGTAACTTGATATATGGAGTGTTCTTGGTGTAAGCCCACTCTCATGGCACTTACTAACATATTTCTTAACTTCATATCTCCATGTGAGCTAAGTATGGACAATCATATACCATAAACATCAAATACATCCACAACATTGAATAAAGTGAGATACTATATAGTTTAGGCAATAACAACCCTAATAACTACTTAGAAATCTATCAAAATCTCATCTACATGTTCATAACATATCCATACATCCTTTTCAATCAACAAAATACAACAAACAAGCAAGAAAAGAGAAGAAGTAAGGCTTAAATGTTGAAGAACAAAGCTGGAATTCTATGGTGGCAGCTTTGTTTTCCTTGAATTCTTTTGGTTTTTCTCTAAAAATTGTGTTCTTCTTTATCCCTTGGATGTCTTTCACAACCTACCCCTTTTCTAGGGTTTAAAATTGAATTTTTATACCCCATTTAATGCTTAAAACAACATAGGAAGGAGGAAGTTGCCAGTTGGAATTTTCCAGAAAATTCTGTTTTCTGTCTTGACTTCAATCCATGATATTTTATTGATTTCTTATCCAAATTGGGCTGTTATTTCACCAATTTGAATATGAATTTATCCTATTTCTTTTGGATCAAAAATGAAAACATCCAATAAGAATTGTATCTTGCGAAAGCTTAACATTGGTGATGGGTCCGCCTTGGAAAATTCCAGCTTTCCTTTAGGGTCACATGACTTGCTTTCTTTTTGGTTCTTCTATCCTTCCATCACTCAAAACCACCTTTAAACCTATTGATTAACAACAAAATTAATCACTTAATCATGCCCAAAATACATGCAATTCATACCAACATAATGTAAGAAAAAGACGTCCAATAATGCCATGCAAAATTCATGCAAAACCTAATTTTAAAGACCTAATTCACACACATTCATGCATATTCACATACATTCATAAATAATAATGCAATTATATGAAACTAAGACAAAGCGTAAGCTAAACAAGTTAACAAGAATCAATTTATCATGATTAACTAACAAATTATCCTAAGAAAAATATGTACAAATGTTACCTATCAACTCCCCCACATTTAAACTTTTGCTTGTATTCAAGCAAAATTGATACGGAAACTCCAAGAAAATAAGGTTCTTTGAACTCTCTAGTTCTATTGAATCAAAACCCTAATCTTTCTATTATAAGAACATGCTAGATCAAACCCCAAATCATAAGTTTGAGACCCAATCCCAAAGAAATCAGAAATCAATTTACGTTGCAAGTACTTACTTATTGATGCAAATCAATTTCTTAAAGTAACCATGAAGACATTCACGCCTCCCTTGAAGAACTCACTTCTGAAATTTTAATTTAATGATGTTTTCGATGGGTGTTTTTGTTTGGTGTATTTTTGACCTTGAGGAATTAAGAAGGATGGAAATTTCAAATTCAACAATCAAGAAAATAAGGATACACACGGTTTGATTTCTACGATACCTCTTAGAAACTTGTTCCAAGCAATCCCGATGATCAAAATAAAACCAAGAGAAATGAACAATCAACACGCCACAATTGAGAAAGCAATTGATAAGTGAAAGATGGTTCGAAAAGTAACAAGAATAAGAGAATAATGCTTCTCCCTATTGAAGCCAACGACACTTAAGCAATTCTGATCTAAAAGTTGTATCCAAAAACCCTAGAACATAAGTATTTATACCTAGGTCAAATAATAAAAGGTTGTGCTAAAAATACATGGAAGCCCAAAATAAAACTAAGTCCAAATTAAATAAATAGGTTTGATATGCTCTTGGGCTTAAGTGATGAAGCATTAAAATAACCTAAGTCTTTGTGTCTTCAAGCTCTAAGTGTATCCAGTCTAAGGATTTGAGTTAAATGGATAAGTTTGGGCTCAATTGCATTAAACTCTCCTCCAATAGGCTTGGAACTCGTCATCTTCTCAAGATAAAAGCCCACGTGCGTCCAAAGAGCCTCTTTAATTCTCTTGGTCCTAGCTTTGGTCATGGGTTCAACTAGAATGACAAGCTTACCCCCGTTATGTACGCCATCTCCATGATGATCCTTACTCCTGCTCATATTAGTCCCTCCCTCCTTAAGAAGATTCGTCCTAGAATCTGAATTCATATCAAAAAGAGAAAGATCAATAATATTAAAAGTTGCAGAAACAGAATACTCACCTAGCAGGTCAACCTTGTAGGCATTGTCATTTATCTTCTCCAACACCTGAAATGGATCATCACCCCTATAATCCAAAGCAAAAACACTAGGCAAAGCATCAAGAGAGTTAGTGTTAGAAACTAAACACTTTCTATATCTTACCACTACTAGTGTTATTTTCTCTCTAGTTACTCTCCTCAAGTCTTTTCTCTTAACAAACAAGCTCATCTCTCTTCTTTTTTCTTTCTGAGCTCTTCTTTCTTGCACATCTTATTTTCTTTTCCTCACTTGTGCAGTCATTCACCATTGGGCCGAACTCATTTTCCTTTTGGGTCTCTTTTCTCTCTACACTTTTTTTGTTCTCACTACCTGAACCCTCCTCACTTTTACTTGATTTGATCTGGTCCAGGTATAATTCACGAGGTGATAAAGGTAGTAGAATGAAGTTCCTACTCTTAAACTTAAAGGAGTATCTATTAGTATACCTATCATGTGCTACCCTCTTGTCAAACTGCCAAGGCCTCCCTAATAACAAATGTCCTGCCTCCATGGGTATTACATCATACAATACCTCATCCTCATACCTCCCTACAGAAAATGGCATTAGTACCTGTCTAGTCACTTTGACATCCGCACTATCATTAAACCACAGTAAATTATATGGCTTCGGATGTTTCCTATATATCAAGCCCAATTTCTCCACCATAGTTCGACTAGCCCCATTAGTACAACTACCTTCATCTATGATCAAGTTACGCACCTTTCCACCCACCAAACACCTTAAATGGAATAGGTTCTCCCTCAAATCCAGAATCTCATCTCTAACTCTAGCACTTAACACTTTCCTAACTACAAGTGCTTCTCCTATGACAGCTCTTTCCACATATTCATCTTCATCATCACAAACACTATCACATGGCAAGTCATCAACATCACTATCCTCAGAATCAATAACCCCATCATCCTTCATATACATCACTTTTCTATTAGGGTGTTGAGAAACAATATAGCTAGTACCCAAACATTTAAAACATTTTATAGATGAATGTTTACTAGAAGTAGCTTGGGTATTAGAAGTACCTTTTTGCTCAGATCTTCCAATTGATTTCTTAGATGTTTTCTTAAAGTCCACCCCCTTATCCTTGGACTTTTCCTCCTTCCGGGGCTAATTTGAGTTTCATGAGTAACTAGAACTTGCTCCCCACTCCTTGCAGCCACTCTAGCTTTAAGTTGTCTCTCCACATTCATGGCCATGTTCACCATGTCCTCAAACTCCAAGTAATACTGTAACTCTACGACATTTGCTATCTCTCTATTCAACCCACTCAAGAACCTTGCCATGGTAGCCTCGAGATCCTCCACTATATTAGCACGGATCATAGCAATCTTCATCTCATTGTGGTAGTCCTCTACTGACTTAGACCCTTGTGTGAGTCTTTGAAGCTTTTGATGCATCTCCTTATAATGGTAAGAAGGCACAAATCTCTTCCTCATACATGCTTTCTTTGCTGCCCAAGTATTGATGGGCATCTCTCCATTCCTCCTCCTGGAGGTCACAAGCTGATCCCACCATATTAGTGCATAATCTGAGATGCAACTCACCAAGGCAATGGAGACTTGAGGATGCCAATGGGTCCAATTACAAGGCCATGCTCCGTTGGACCCCGAACTGTTCTTAGAATTGCGAGTTAAAATTTTGACTTGAAATGAGAAATTGGTGGTGAATTAGTCATGTGTAACGAAAAAGAGAATTTGGAAATGTGCATGGTTTTATGAGATTAAGGTAGGTAAAATGTGTGTATACTTTGTTAGTGATGGTTATGATAAATTATAGCCTAAAATGGTGTTTTGAGTTTTTAGGGAATTGAAAATGAATGAATTGTTTTAAATGGAATTGAAAAGCA
>JANKYE010000001.1:12303726-12314402 GCA_032467995.1 Erythroxylum dillonii | reverse complement strand
ATCTTGGTACCTTATGACCAGATATATAATGCTCATACATATAAAACCAAACTCTTTTGTTTTATTAATAATAAATATTTTCATTACAAAACTATAACTGAAGAAGATAAAGTTATATGTAAATACACTTGCTTTCCAGGGCACTATATTTACATAACTCCAACTCATGCATTGTGCATATTGTCTATACATTGATGTGTGTAAAGAAAAACTTATACATTTATGCAAAATTGTGATATATATAAGTGCATTTTGTATGATATAGAGGAGCACATTAGATGCCAGTTAGACATTGTCGGACCATTCAGGAAATAACATATTAGCGCATACTGTGAGTAACCTAAGATGATCTCAACTTGACTTGTTTTATTTATTACTGAATTGAATTTGATATTGATGAATGAGTACTGAATTGTGTACTAAATTTTAGACAATAAATGTCCAAGATGTTCAATGCATGTGAATATCATTAAAAAAGCTACTTATATGTGAATGAAAATGACTAATTGAATTTGAAATGTACTAATTGTCTTCTGAATTTCGGACATTAATTGTCCTAGGAGTTTAATATTTAGGTATGTATTGGAAGAGTTATGAATTGTTGCGAAACTCAGTATGATATTTGAATTCTTAACGAAAGTTGAAAGCTAGACTTAGGTCCGTTGATTGTAAGATTCTGACTATGCATCATTTGCAATTGTTATACATGGTAAATTTTGTAATTTATGAATTTCATAAAATGCATGCTCAGATAAAGGTGTTGTGACTAGAGTAACCAATTTGATAGATCTTTGAGCTTGGTTTTTTGCATGTAGAGCTTTGCTCCGTGATTTCTGTCTGCACGTAGGGCTTTGCTCCATGACATATGTTTCTAACTAAGCCCAATGGGCCAGTATTTGTATCCGTATGTGAAAGGCACTCAGCCACAACAATAATAACGAATGTGGAGTCTCGTATGCATCTATATTCATATATATATGTTCTAATTTGCAATGATGTCATGATTTGTCATGGTAATGTGTGTATTTGGACAATACAAGATCTGAATGATTATATGTGAATTAAGTGATCTTGTGTGGTTGACCTGGGTGAAATCATCAAGATGGTTCACTCATTAAGTTCGTAAAACTCATAAAAATTGCAACGTGACTTTTCAGGTACGAGATAGGAGACCTAGTTCCTTAGACTAGATTAAAGGAACCTTTTGGATTAAGTTATGGCTCAGAGGTCTGTCAACTGACATCGGAAGAGATGTAACTTATGTTGTAGTCTTCTTAGAACTTGTATAAGGTTTTATAAATATTTGTTTATGGATACAGTGTAAGCTTTTTTTTCAATGAGTACAGTTTAAGGTTTTGACAATGAATGCAAAGAATGGTTTTAATTTGATGACTTTAAATTATGTTAGATGATGCCATGTTAAGTTGGATTTATGTTCGCTCTAACATGCCATTATCATAAGATATGTACTTGAATGTCCTTAGGTGTTTGGGTATATACTCTATGGTAATGAGATGTTGCATTCTTGGCCCAATTTGGAGGTGATATTGACAGCGAAGAACCTGTTAAGCATTTCTCTCATTGTTTGTTGTTCTTTCCCTTAGGAATTAATTATGTTATCCTATGTTTATTATTTAGGTATTGTGTTAAGATGATCTTAATGCATTCACTGGATTGTTTTATTACAAGCCCATTACTAGAATCCTCAATATAATTTGTAATTGTTATGTTAAGATTTGTTTATGGCAATTAATGGTTTCAGATCATAAGGGATACAATCCATAATTATTGTATTTATGATTAGTGTCAAATCATTAGGGATAAAATAACCTAGGTTAAATGACCCAAGCATATGTGGTTGTTGTCTGTCTTAATTTTTCCAATTAAATCTAGAAAGCTTAACCTAGGTTGTTTGACGGCTAGGTTTAATTAACGAGCATATCTTAGTTAAACACAACCTAAGGGAAAACCGTGGTTAATAGATCTTATCGTTAACCTACGATTAATAGTTATTAGGAGAGTTAGGGAATAACAATTTAAAGAAGTATGTTTGATTATGTATAGACCGAGATTGAACCAATGATCGATGCCTTAAAGCATTCATCACTTTTCATTATTTTGAATGTTTTCTTTAATTTGTTTTCATTTGGTTTTTTATTTGAAATTAAACAAACCCCCAACTTAAACACCAATGCTTTTCATAACAAAAGCTAACCAAACTGTCTCTGTGGGATTGACCTAAGCTCACCACTGCTATAGTTGTAGGTCTAATTATTTTGAGTAGTGTTACGACACACTACGTCAATTTTGACGTTGTTGCTAAGGAGTATGGTGTTTAGTTTTTGTTCTTGATTTTAATTAGTGTTTTGTATATATTTGTTCATAATTCATTTTTTCAGTTATTTCTTGATTTTTTCACCTTTTTGTTTAAAATATATATACATAAATGGATGGAACTAATTTTTTCTATAATTCATATTTCCAATCTTATAACCAAATTTGGAATGATCATACTAATTTTAGTTATGGATGGGAAAATAAAAAAATTACTTCCTTCATAGTTTACAGGACACACAACAATTCCCGCATAGACCAGAAACTTTTTATTGCAACTCAAATACATCTCTAGAAGATTTGGTTAGATCTCTTGCTACTAACACTCTGTAATTTCAGTGGGAAACAAGATATAGAATCTAGAACTTGGTAAGCCAGATGGGTTAGAGGATGGAAGCTATCAACTATCTAGAATCACAAATTGGAGAGATGTAACCATCTTAACTCGAGGTGTACCCAAGGGTGTCAGTGTAAAGACCTTACAAAGTGAAGAGGAGTTTGAGAATCTTGAGAGAACTACTCAAGGATTTGCTTGTGAAGAAAAAGTGGAGGAGAAGCTCGAAGGAGAAAATGAGATATCATTTAGATCAAAGGTAAATCATGAGTCCCTTATTGTTTTAATATTAATCCTTCACCTTTACATAGTATATTGGAGAAACCAAATGAGGAGGAAAAAGGTGAAGAGACATTTGAGATATTCCAAAAGTTCAAGGACTTAGTAAAGATTGAGATTCTGAAGATAAGGTATATGCTGAAAATTAAAGGTCATCAACTAAGGCGTTATCCTGAACAACCTCATATGGAGAGAGTGTAGACTATAACACTAGAAGATCATAATTTCGTCACCTGAGGAAAATAAGAAGTCGAGTTAGCAACATTAAACAAAGGCACTTCTTGGGAGGTAACCCAAGGAAATTTAATTTCTTTTCCTTTACATTTTCACATTTCTTTCTTATATGCATGCGTGTTTTTAAGTTTGTTTGTTCTTACTTGTTTTTAATTTTTCAAAAAAAAGAGAGAGAGAGAATAAAACAAGCAAACAAACATTTTATCTTTTTCTATTGCTTCTAGGATTATGTAGTCATGATTAGAGTGTGAATTGACTAGAAGAACCCATGGCAACTTTAGCATGCACTTTTGCTTTTGTGATTGGTCAATCTACATTACCTTTAGAAGAAGTAGTGACTAGTGGTAGAGACAAGCTAACAAGGTTTTTGAGCCTTAATAGACTAACACATCCATATCAGTCTCATTGTCTTTTGTTTGCTTGTGACCTTCATGACATATACATGCTGAATTAGCTTTGATTTTCTATTCAGGACCAAATTTTTATCACATGCATTAACATGAAAATGACCAGACATTCTTTGTTTTTACAAGCTACGTTAGCCAAATAGCCTACCTATTGATATAAATTTTCTTTTGTTAAGCCGCTTTGAGCTTTATTATCCTTTCTTTTTGTATTAACCAAAGTACATGCTATTACACTTAACCACATGTCCTACCCAAGCCATAAAGCTAGTGGAGCATTTTATAATTTTTGGTGATTTTGGATGTACAAAAGTTTAAGCATAGGGGTGTATTTATGTGGATTGGTTATATTTGTCAGAATGTCATGTTATGAATCCCATTGTTGGTGTAGCTTCTTTCAATTTTTAAATGAAAGAGAAAAGAAAGAAATCAAAAGAGAAAAGAAAAAGAAACGAAAAGAAAAGAAAAGAAAGATATTTTCAAATAAAAGTAAGTACATCTATTTTGAAAAGTGATTCCTGATTAATTTCTCCTCCTAAAGTTGTATTGAATGGGTGATTTCAATATATTGCATATAAGGTAGATGTTGTTTTAGAAGGACCACTCTTTATAGTTTAAATGTATTATTATCACCAATTTTTACGAGTGATCCCTTCTAATTGGCTATACTTCATGTGGTTTGAGGTGTGCGAGCATAAATTTGAGCACTAAACATGATTTTTGCATTCATCATAGTTGATATGTATTTAGGTAAGAATACATATCAACTTATTCTTGCCCGTATTATAGCCTTGAAAAATCCTTTGATTCATGATTATACATGTAAACCTTAGTGGTGAAGAAATGAAATGATTTACAAAGTTGTGGAATGTCATGATCATAAATGGTTTTTTTAGTGTACCTATGGATATATCTTAGTTAAATACATTTTGTCCAAGTCCACCTCTAGATTACTCAGTTCCTAAAGGTGATGAATGTTGATTGATCATGAGTAGAAGTGTTGAATGTTGAGTTCTTGCTACTAGATTTGATAGCTTTTACACTACTTTACCTAAATACATATTAACTTACTCTTGCCCATATTATAGCCTTGAAAAGTCCTTTGATTCATGATTATACATGTAAACCTTAGTGGTGAAGAAATGAAATGATTTGAAAAGTTATGGAATGTCATGATCATAAATGGTTTTTTTAGTGTACCTATGGATATATCTTAGTTAAATACATTTTGTCTAAGTCTACCTCTAGATTACTCAGTTTCTAAAGGTGATGAATGTTGATTGATCATGAGTAGAAGTGTTGAATGTTGAGTTCTTGCTATGGTTTTTGAAAGTTATTCATCTTTGCTTATGACTATATATTCTTGAGAAATATAGGGGTAAATGTTTTGGGTTTGTAAATTTGATTTTGATGTTTTGCCCAAGGACAGTTAAAAACTAAGTGAGGGGGAAATTGATATGTGTTTAATTGCTAATACATTTAATCCATGACACTTAGTGATTAATGCTTTAAAATGCCTACGACACTTACTTTAGTTTATATTTGAATTGAGGCACAATTCAGAAGTAAAAGAGTTAAAGTGAGTTGAAAACATAATATTTTAGTCACCTTCTTGAGATTCACACTCATTTGTCTTCATATAGCAAGAAGAAGAAAGATTAGAGCAAGAGGAGACAAGAAAGTGTCAAAAGGAATGAATAATAGCAATAGTTATGGCATGAGAAACATCTCATGGTGTCATGGCCATGAGAGTGTTGCCACGCCTATGACATATTGTCAGCTCACTTGAAAACCCTGATTTTTGGTTTAAAAATATCATTTTTATGGCAGAAACATTATGAAAGGTTTGAGGAATCATTCTAAGGGTTTTAGGAGGCAATAGAGGGGCAAAGCTTTCATCCTTTGGAGACCCATAGAGGGCTAGGCTTTTTAAATCCAGTTCAGAGGTGATATCAACACCGAAGAACCCGGTTAAGCATTTCTCTCATTGTTTGTTTTTCCTTCTCATAGAAATTGATTATGTTATCCTATGTTTATTTTTTGGGAATTGTGTAAAGATGATCTTAATATGTTAATTGGATTGTTTCATTACGAACCCATTGCTAGAATCTTTAATATAATCTATAATTGTTATGTTGAGATTTTTTGTGGCAATTAATGGTTTCAGATCATTAGGGTTACAATCTGTAATTTTTGTGTTTTCGATTGGTGATGAATCATTAGAGATAACATAACTTAGGTTAAATGACCCGAGCGTATACGGTTGTTTTCTATCGTAATTTTTTTCCTAACTTTTAATACGACTATCCAATTAAATCTAGAAAGCTTATCCTAGGTTGTTTGATGGCTAGGATTAATTAACGAGCGTATCTTAGTTAAACACGACCTAAGGTAAAACCGAGGTTAATAAAGCTTATCGTTAAATTACGATTAAAAGTTGCAAGGAGAGGTATGAGAATAACAATTCAATGAAGTATCTTTCATTGTGTGTAGGCCGAGATTGAAGCAATGACCAGGTTCCTAACATATTCGTCACTTTTCATCATTTTTTATTGTTTACTTTAATTTGTTTTCATTAGTATTGTTTTTTTTTCTTGTTTGAAATCAAACAACCACCTACCACTTAAACACTAATTCTTTTCATAACAAAAGCTAACTAAACACTCTCTGTGTGATTGGCTCACCACTACTATAATTGTAGGTTTAGTTATTTTGAGTAGTGTTGCGACACACAACGTCAACGTAATTTTGAATACTAACAAAGAAATTGTAGATAATGCCAAGGTGTTGAAGGAGATAGAAAAGGAGAAAAGACGACAATGCAAAAAAGTGTATGTCTTAAGCAAATAACTATTCTGCTAACCTTCAGGTCATGAATAGAGCTAGTAGCCAGTTAAGAATGTGATGTAGTTGTGTAATCAAGGGACATTCATCACAAATTTTTGTCTTCGAGTCAAAAGGCTATAATGACATTACAACTAAGCCTATTAATAAAAAAATGGCCTAGTTGCATAACTGGAGGACATTCATCATAAATGTTTGTCTTCACATCAAAAGATTACGTTAAGGTTAACGAAAATTAACGAAATGGTATTTTAATAAATAAATCCTACTAATCTTTGTTAATAGCATGATTGTTCATGAAAAAGCTACTTAGTAATGTTTGCAATTTCAATTGACTACTGCTTATCAATATGTGCATACAAGAGCTGAGGGCGAGTGAATATGACGTTAAGATCTTGATTAATATGTATATTTAGTTTGAAGTGCTTGGTCACAGATTCCATAAGTTAATAAATTAAAGTAGCTGGAAGGGATGTGCTTAAAGTTAAATTAGTTTCATAAAGTTCAATGCCATTGTATCATCATTGCATATGTGTGCTTATATATGTTATTATTGGGTGTGTTTGTCATTTGTATTGTTTTGTTTTTTCTTAAGGATAAGAAAAAGTTCAAGTGTAGGGAAGTTGATAGTTGTAGTTAACATTATGTTTTAATGTATATTTTAGTGTGTTTTTAGTTATTGATTAGATGATTTGTGCTTGTTTAAGTTTAGAATTGTTTCTGTGTGATTATGCATTTGTGTTTTTTAATGTTACGTCGTTTAAAGCATATTATCGGACTTAAATAATGTGCATTTGAGGTATTTTGATGTGATTGTTAGTGTTTGAGATCAAATAAAGAAGATATAGAGAAGTCGGAGAAGGTTTGGAGAAAGAGCCAGGGTCACGATCTTGACATCCCAGTCACGATCGTGATAAAAGCAACCTAGATATGGCGACGATCATCACTGAAGCTCTTTTCACAAAGTAATGATTGTGGCAAACAAAATCGCGGGGATCTGCTTCCATTTCTATATCCTAAAAGGAAAAAACACTATAAAAGGAAAAAGAGATGACCTAATCAAGGAGCCTTTATCTTAACATTTAGAGAAAGCCAAGGAAGAAAGAAGAGGAGAGAAGAAGAAGAGGAGGAGTTGTTACTGCCAACCACTCCAGCCCTCCTTCTAAGTTAATTTTCTTGATTCTTCTTGTGATTATTTCATTTAATGTATGAGATGAATAGGAGGATGATGAATACTTGTTTAAGGATGTTCTAAACATCATTTGGGATTTATTCTTGAATCAATTGTGATTTGATTGCGTTGGATGTTAATGTGTTTAGGTATTATGATTGTTTGTCGTTTTTGCATACTTCGGTAATAATTGAGAGTGTGAACCGATAGAAACATGATTAGGCTAGGTAATAAGAATTAACAACCTAATAGATCACATAAACAATGAGATCGATAATTATGCAAAGAGAGATCTTATGTGAGGACCTAATTGTTTATTAGAGTGCCTAAGAACCAATTGGAATGTGGACTATTTTTTTAATTGAGAGATTGCAAATTTAGAACTTTGGATTCAATTAAGGATTATAATTTAGGGTTTAATGATTAGGTCGAGAGAGAGAATAATCAACCATTTGAAATTCTAAGACCGATACCTGTTAACTCAAAAGTAGTTAAGTTAGCACTTGACGATAGGATGAATCCCCTTTTCTTATAATTTGTTAATCTTCCTTATGTGAATTTCAACTGTTATTTGGCTGTGTTCAATTTTGATTTCCTTACATTAATTTTAGAATTTCATTCTCAATCAATCTATATTCAATTGCTTAATTTTTTGTTAATTTTAATTTCATTTTAATTATAATTTTTAGACCTTAGATAAAGTTAGGATTCAATTAGTTTAGCTAACTTGTCATGGGGCTGACACCTTAACTACTAGGCTTACGACACATCGAGTGAAATATTGAGGGTTTTATAATTCTAAAACTTGCTCAACAGCCCATCGAATGATGTTAGGTTAGTTTTTATAGGAATATATGAGGTCAAATAGGAGAAGGTGGTAGTTGCAAAAGTGTTATAAGAAAGAATATTTGAAAAATAAGTGAAATTCATATCCACTAAGTAAACACACAAAATTGTCTATTTGTATCTTAATCTTGGCTCTTGTACCAAGTTTCAAGGAGCCTACTAATAGAGTATAAATGAGTGGGAAGGGGAAATATGGGATTCCTATACAAGGTTGTAAGTTTGCATTACTAGACGTGATCCCATTAAAAACTTCTTATAAGAGGAGTTATATAATTTCATTGAGCTATATAGAATCCGTTGCACACAGCCTAGGGTACATGGATCTTGGGTATAGCTTGGAAGCATCTAAATTATATCCTAGAACCCTTTAGTGGAACAGAATGGTCAATGACAGGAGTTATTCTCCAAGATGTCTCTATCCTTAGTATTTATAGGAATAATTGCTTTAAGGGTGTTAAATTCTTTAAGTGTAATACTAAGGGTCTAGTCTATGCTAATTCTTACACCAAAAGTTAGTACCTTAACCATTTGCAATTTTGTGCTTAAAATGGTTCTGCATGAATCTTTTGGTGAGCATGATTTGCTAAAGGGTGTAAGAGTAAGTAGGTTTGATACCAACTATTTAGATGCTTTAGTCCTTTAAGTGGTAAGTCTGAATCCACCTTATTTTTTCCTTGTATAAATAAAGTTTCCGTAATCTTTTGGTAAAAAAAAAAAACACTAGACATCTTTTTAACTAGGGATAAACTTGAATAGTTCATATTCATTGCCTTTTCAATTACTTCCCTTACTTGAAGATGACCTAAAGGAGCATTCCTTTTCCCTTTCCCATGTTTGATCTCTATTTTTATTAGGGAATGGTCAAAGACCAAACTATTTCCAAAGTGAGTTTGGCTAAGTGGTAAGGATCTGATCCATGATCTATTAACCAAACATCTAATCTAGTTTCCTACAGATGAATTTGTTCCCACTTTATCTATTAATCTATGTAAAATGAGCACTAGTATATTTGAGATCTACAAGGGCTAGAATAAAGGTTAAGTTTAATAGCTCATGAAATCTAGCTTGTACACTCCTTAAATTTCTTTGAGATTTCAAGGGGCAAAGGGTGCAATTATAGTCCCCTACTAGCATCTAAGAGGTTTTGATGCTTGCTCCAGGACTCCTCACATCACTTCATAGCATCTAGGGTCTAAACCATATGTAGCGCCCCTTACCGTATAGTACGCACCGAAATTCCCGGAGGTCATACCGGTACATATCCTACGATAAGGGCGAGCTACGTTTGATCACTACCTTAACTTCATATGGCATCATATTATTATTTGCTTGTAAATCATCATACGACAAATCACAATATTTTAAACCAATTTTTCCTCATTTCATTTATCAAAATTGAAAGTATACATTGTGTCTTTCCAACCTTTACTACATGTACAACAACAAAATCTAGTACAAAAGTACTACATGAAAGAGGAAAATATGTACAAATCTATCTAAGCCATCCAAAAAACCCAGCTGATCGATCTTTGAACCATGACTTCACTTTTCTCAACATAATCTACACGGTAGTGGAGCCACTCAGTAAATAGCGTCGTCTCTTGGTCCTAAAAAATTAACATTGCAATTTTGATAAGTTTTGCGAACTCAATGAGGTTACCATCATCGATGGTTCGTTCAAATCATGCAACACATCATTTCACATAACACATAATCACATGATGCACTTTACATAAGTATCACAGTTTCACTCAGCATAAGCAAATTGCTCAATTAAATTGATCACACAATAATGCATATGAAATGCTTATGAGACCCTTGCCAATTATTACGTTGTTATGACCGAGTACCTGAACTATCCCGTATGCAATTGGAGACCGGGCACATTAGTCGTTGAGCCTATGGCTCTGAATCATTTTCGAGCTCGAGGCTCGGTTTCACTTGTTGAGCTTTAAGCTCTATCGGTGGCCACTCAGGTCACAACTGCTATTATCTGATTATGCATTCATGATTGGAATGCATGTAAGACAATTCATCACGGTATAAAGCACATAGGTCTCATATTCACATTCAAGCAACACTTCAATATCGTAATTCCCAGTACACAATCATCGGACCTCTGTTCGGAATCCACAATCAGATAACAATCATTCATTATTCAAAGCATAAGCAAGAGCAAACAATAATTGAGAGAAACCGTCTAGGTTACTCACCAACTGCTCCCGAAGCT
>JANKYE010000001.1:12227480-12239291 GCA_032467995.1 Erythroxylum dillonii | reverse complement strand
AGATGAACTAAAAGAGAACTAAAATTCCACAGGCCATACACTTCCCAACTTAGATCTAGATGTAGCTTCAAGCATTGCCAATTCTGCTTCCCCAAATAGAGAAAAGGATGAAAAGTATCAATTGGAATGACAAATTGAATCACGGTATTTTATATGCCATGCCAAACTAATTCAAGAAAATTAAATTATGACAATATGCAGAGACTGTTCAAAAAAACTAATTATGACATTATGTAGAAAAATGGGAGTACAAAAAACTTGATCATTTTGCAGGTGATAAATCATTGACATTAATACAACAACAAAAGTTATGGTAGTTAGCATAAAGTTATAACCTCAATCTGGTGAACTTTGGCTTCAAAAAGTTTTCTTCTGTCCTCCTCCTATCATAAGAAGTGTAGCAAGTCAAAGACCAATATGAAATTCAAAACCAGAGGAACAAAGGGGATTTATAGTTGTAAAATAGCAAATATCATCTTCTTACTTTTAGAGTGTGACCATCCGTAGCAGGTTGAGCAAGAATGAAAATGCGATCAATGAGAACAATAACTGGTTCTTTGCCTAAACTCTTCCATGGAACTTGTCATCATAAAAGAAAATGGAGAAAAAGAATTCAACTAAATACATAAACATGAAGGCAAAAGATTGAAAAGCATACTATCAAGTAGTTAGAAACACAAAGAATAAAGCAGAGATCATGATTCCTATGCAATTTCTAGTTTGAGAAAATTAGTCAATTTATATGGTCATTACACTGATTATCAACCACTCCAAACTCATTCATTAGCTCAACTCACCGCCAAACCTCATTAGGAACACGAAAGACACCAGTCATAAAGAAATCAACACAGTCATAAAAATGCTATAAGGAAAAAAAAGATGAAGGAAGAACAACTCTTCTGACTTCTGCCCTAAATTGAAGTCAAACTTGGTAGAAAATTTTCAGTCTATCTTTGGTAAGTAAAAGTTCCAGTGGTTGATAATTTAGTTACCTTTAAAGTGATGGTCCCAACAAATCCAGCTTTAACAGTGACTGGAAGTTTTAATGCATTTAATGCTTCTGCCTCCAATTTCAAATCCTTTAGTATAACATCACCTGGGAAAGAGAAGGAATTCTTTAGGAAAAGTTAAAAGTACCGAAGGGATGACGAGAATGCCATCAAGTAACATAATATAAGGTTCAAAGGCATATAGTTGGATATTTGAGATTCACAAAAAGATAAGAAACAAACACAACACATGGAGTTTAAGGATTAGGAGACAAACCTTTCCAAACACTGATTCTTAAGGCATCTAGAAAGAGCCCGTTAACATATTCACCTAAATATCTCCGTAGCAAATGCAAAACCTACAAATATTAGCGACACTTCTTAAGTCCATATGATGTAAATTATAACAATCACCATAACAATTTCCTCCACATTTTCAGAACTCGATCCCAAAGTTAAACCCAAAAAAATCCCATCTTTTCACGCAACAACAATCCCTGAAAATTTAATTTAAAAGTCACAAACTTTCTACAACAGAATTAACCGAACACAATTAGGAAAAACATATATACCTACGCATCACCTCCATCTCCAATTCCACTCTCCCCCAACGAGAATGGCGCAACTTACGGAGAGAGTAGATCTGGCGATACCCACTGAAACTTGGTCAAAACCCAGAAACTACAAGAGAAAGAGAGAGTTAAATATCCCAGAAATTAGTCGTTAAGCTCTCGAAAATCATTCTTTACACAAGCAACGGAGCCAGACTAAAGCAAGAGAGGAGCTAAAAACTAAGGAATCGAGACTAGGAAAAGAGAATCAGAAAGCGAAACGTATCATGTGTGAAGATCCGAGCACGGAGAGAGCAGATCTGGAGAGAATCAGAACACGTACCTGGAAAGACATTTCGGCAAAGCTAAAAACTGCGGAATCGAGATCAAGAAGAGAGAATTAGAGAGCGAAAACGTACCGTGTGTAAAAATCCGAGCACGGAAGAGCAGACCTGGAGAGAATCAAAACACGTACCTGGAAAGATATTTCGGCAAAACTCAAACCCCGCCGTCTTAAGAACTTTGACGCTCTACCAGATCCACGATCGCATTGGAAACAATGAAACATCCCCTTGGCCTCACTTCCGTCAGATTTCCTTCATAGAACGCCTTGGCTTCACAAACCTGTTTCTGGTGAAAAGGGAGAACATTCGCGAGTATCTGTGTGTGAGATGCATAAGAGAGATGATGAAAAGGGAGAACATTCGAGAGTGTCTGTGTGTGAGATGCATAAGAGAGACGAGAAATACATATTAGCCATTAGATTAAATGAACGAGTGAGATAGATTGCGTGGTTGTCCATCCCAACTCGTTCTTATTATATATACTTAATAACCTGAAAAATAAAAACGTGCAACAAATATGTTAACGTACATGACATTAACAAAAAGATTAAACTCAGTATACTTTTGTACATTTTAAGAGTTTGAATATTTTTATCGTTACTTTCTAAATTTCAGATTAAAATTACGAATTTCATTATTAACCCATAATTTTATTAGTTAGAGCAATATCATATGCATTTGTTTGTGCTAATAGCGGGTTTTCACTCAGGCCGTTAAAAGTGGATGGATGAGTTTAGGCCTTGGGCCTAGCTTAAACAAATATAATCCAAAACCATTATTGAAAGAATACATTCCCGCCAAAACTTACAGTTGCTCCATTTCATTAATCTCCAAAATTAAGCGGACAGAGAAACAAAATTTCGTAAAGGCCTATAATAAACTTGATTAGAAGGATATAATATCAGCATTTGCTATTTTACCGGCTACTGGACTATTAACGATTTTATTATTCATAATATCAGGCATTTGCTATCTTACCGGCTACTGGACTATTTAGCGATTTTATTATTATTTCCTCTATTTTCTTTCTTCCAGTGTTCCCCATTGAGATGTCAAGGAACTCAAAAATGAACATCCCTTCACAATGAGATGTCACCTGGCTCTACCAGGCCAACAAATGCCTACATTGGTATGGTATGGTATTATGGAGCACAAAAACAATTTTAATTATGGCTAAACCACGGTCCAACCGCACCATTCATGTATCCATTGCCATGGACTCCAACAGCATTTGGGATTAGTGGAGGAGGTAATCCGACGGCCACTTGATGGGCAGTAGGATACAACCCATGATTGTGAGGTAGAGCGTGGGGGCTAACCAGAGGACTGGCGACAGGACTTCCTTTTCGCTGCTGAAGGGCATGGATCTGCCTCAGCCCTTCCTCATGAATACGTGAAAGTGTCTCCAACTCCTTCATTGACAATGCTTCCAATCCAGCGCCATAAAGAGGAGCATGTCGTGACATCTCCTCTTGAAGAGAAGCCTCAAGAGTATGTATATATTGCTGCATAAACAAACACTCAAGTATAAGAGCGAGATAGGGGAACAAGGGGTTTCGTGGAAATTCATTTGCAGGAATCAGGATAAAGATTACTGATCATCGAGCTTTAAAAATATTCAAAAGCAATCTTATCAATCTGATATCAAATGGTGAAGTTGACAGTTGAGAACTTGTCAACAAAACATGAGGTACGAGAGTTGCACTCCTCCATTAGACTTTAAACAACTAAAAAATTGGTGTATGATCCATATGATAACCCGTAGAAGTCAAGTAGTCAACAATTCAGAAGAAAATCGGTCATAATGATAAGAAACGAAGACAGAGCAGAAAATTAATAAAAACCTGGCACGCCTGCAATTTTGATTCCATTCCATCTATATATGCTTCGCAACGAGCAACCTGCTCTTCTTTCTCCCTCTTCTCCCCCTCAGTTTGCCCAACTGTTTCCATTAATCTCCGAACTTCATCCTCCAATGACTGTCGGATTTCCTCCCGAGTCACGTTCTCTGTGGCGTACCGTTTCAGTTCTTCATCAAATCTCTTACGTGCAGCCTCAGCACCCTTGAGCCTTTCAGCAAGAGCATTTTTCTCCTTTACTACTCTCTGTTGCATACATAAAACACTTTCAAGAAGGAAACTAGGTAGGGAATCAATGTGGGTACGTCAATAACAAGAAACAAGTAAAAAGCTAAGCAATAATCAGGACAGATATACATTTATTCATCTAAACTGATTCTGATTAACTCATCCTCATTAGCAGGTATTCAGAAGCATCATTTTACTAAAATAAACCCAACCACATATGCTTAGGGTATCGATTAAGAATCAGATATCAACCAAAATGAGACTGCCAAAACCAATTTAACACAAAAACCTTTTCAGGGCTTAAGTAAATGTTTGTTACAATGCAAAGTCATTGTAGCAAATGCAGCTATCCCAACACAGTAGGACAGCAAGCCAGATAAAGGAACAAGCCAAAGGTCAAATTCATGCCATCATCTTCAAATACCATCAGAAAAGAGTACTGCCTTTGTTAAAAAAGTGCAAAAACAAGGATATGATTACAAAGGTAGAAAGCACACATGTAAACTGAATCTATTCTCAACAGTAAAATATGCAGCAGAGAAGGACCATGAATAAAATGATCGAAATGAAGATTATATGCTACCCTCAGTTCATCTCGTTTTCGGGATTTTAACTGGGTGAGCTGTGCTTCAGAATCATGAAGACGATCCTGAATAGATTTCTTCTCAGCTTTGAGTTTTCTGATTTCATCCTCCCGTTCTGAACGCACCCACTCAAGCTGATTTTCAACTTCTTGCTTTCGTTCAGAAAGTTCCTTCTTTTCCCGAACAAACCCATCCATCTCAGCCCTCAATTCCAACTGTTATTTCATGACAAGAATTAATTTAGCATAAGAGCCAAAAGTTATTAGGTTTACAATTATTCTACATAAACATAATATATTACAAGCTCAGGTACCTTTAGTCGGTTGTTAGTGGCTTCAAATTCACTCAACTTTTGCAACAGGCTGGCCTTTTCTTGAACCATGTTAGAACTTTCTACTTTTTTCTCTTCACTTATGCGAATAATTTCATCTTCCCTAGTACATAACTGGTGCCAAAGTGCCGCCCGATCAACGTTTGCAAGTTCAGCAGCCTCCAACATCATGCTCAGAACAGGCTTAACTATTTCCTGCTCCTCACAGATTAAGATGACCAATACATCTAAGTATAATTCTAAATCACGACCATTATCTGTTGTACTGGTGGCACAATCAACAAGTCTCCTCACCATTCTTCCTCTATAGGACTCATCAGGATACCATTTGAACAAGATTGTGTAAAGCATCTTGACAAACCCCTTCACACAAATATCATTAGAAAGGGCCAATGTTTCGGCAAGACCAAGAACAACAGTAAAGTCATCTGGTTGGACCCTCAATTGTTGACTGGCTTCTGCATCGATTAGTGCTTGTTGGAAATTTTCATTTACAGATCTGGCATTGAAATTTAATCTCCGAGCAAGGCGTCTTTCCAAAACAACTGCTACAGATTGAGCCACAACAGCTCCTCGAGCCACAGCTCTCTCAAATGTTTGAGAAGCTTCAACCGCAAGGCAAGGTATAGACAACATCTCAAGCAAGATGTAAATATCAGAAAAATGACAACTAGCACAAATGTTCTGTTTATCCACCACATGAAAACCATCAGAAGTTGGCCCAATTTTAGGAAAAAAGGAAATTCCATGAGTTAATTCTGTGGATTTATCTCCGAATTCATCATCACTATCAATATCTCTAAGTATGGTATCAGCAACATCTCCCCAAGTATTTAGTGTCTTACTCAAAAAGTCCAGCACGACAGGAGAAACAGTGTCTCCCAAATACTTTAGCCTAACACGAACAGATTTAACCTAAATGATATAGAAAATAAAGTTATATATTGAAATAAGAATATATAGCTTAACAATAACGAAAATTTTCATATGAAAAATGTAGATAAGAGCTTATACAGCTTGAGGAAGATGATGGCATCGGGATGCAGCTTTAAATAGAAACTCAATGGTTGCAGCAAGTGGTTCATCATTAGAGTCTTCCAAAAGCTCGAAAGACTGGAAAAGAACACATTCCCATTCGTCACTGCCACATTCGAGTTGACTAATGGCACCGAGAGCCTACACAAAAACAGGTATGTTGGTGCAACCAAGTAATAGATACAAGATGAAGACAACATACAAAAATGCTGATTCTCTGTATAAAATTTCTCAGGTGTACAACTTAGGAACACAATATGCTACACATATATGCCTTACGAGCTATGAAATATGTTCCTGAAAATAATCTTACAGGAATCCTATTACAAGTTTAATATTTTAACATGTAAACCTTAAAATCAAAAGGAACGCGAGCATGCCAAAATCAATGAAATAGATGCTTCCCAAAGGTTAATCTTACAGGAATTCTCAGTGCAGGTTCAGCATCTTGCTTTTTGAGTCTTTCAATAAGTGCACAAGCTGCCAAAGGATGCTCTGAATGCTCTACCAATTTGGGAACTAAAGCTACAAGGTCAGGCTGCAGATGCTTTGGGGCCTTATCCAAGACAAGAGCAATCTTCTGTGCAGACTGGGGTCTTCGTCTTGGCTCAGAACCACCTTGAGTAACTGCTCCATCAATGACTCTCAGTGAGTTTACAATCAATCCTAAGAGCTCCTCCGACTGCTCTGGCCATTTGGTCTAAACATTCAATTTGTTAAATGGTTAATAAAGGACAAAAACCAAGCCGTGAAGCTTATTATTAAGCAGTAAAAAAACATACCTTACAGCGCAGAGAAGCATTTTCCATAGAATCTACTATTGTTGCTATTGGTGGGTAAATAGTTTGTACAGGAACAGCTTTTCCAGGAATGTAGATCCCATTTATATCAGAACTTTGTACAGCAGATGCATTTATAGAATCATCTAAACTAGAATCCAATCTCCCATAAACAGGAGATTGAGTAGATTCTGTTGCTCGAGTTTCCCTCTCAGAATCCAGGGCACTTGGTGCAGTACTCCCATATACAGAAGGCTTGGAGTTTCCATTAATCGAATCACCATTAGAATTTCCCTCTGAAGGTTGGCAGCATTCAACCATAATGTCCAAAAGCAGATCTACAATTTCGGGCTGTAAAACTTTGTCCCCCATCAACAAATTCATCACGCTAGGTGAAGATTCATCAATCTTTGTGGGCTTTTTGCCACCATAAAGCTTGGTTGGAAGAAGCAAGCGCTTTACTTTAGCAGGATCATCAAGATAAACACGTAAACCAGTCAAAAAACCAGCAATGGCACCAGCATCCATTAGAAGCTTTTCTCTCAGGGTAACCTGTGGCTGTGACAGATTGTCTCCATAAGTGAGGTGAACCCCAGCTCTAGAAAGAAGATTTCTAAAGATGTCCTCTTCATCTCCACTTATTCCTTCACTATCCTCGGAATCAATGAGATCATCAGTATCTGTTGTTAAAGCATCCTGATCATCCTCAGATGCCAATACCTAACCACATAGAGAAGAGGAAGAAACTTTTAGGAAAAATATTAGATCCATCTTGTCCAGATCAGTTATGGTGATCCCTATTATTATACACTGAAAGAATGTCAGGTTACAAAAATTGAAGCACAGATTAATTATGCATCCGAAACAGTCCTCTAAGATATTATAAAAGAAAACATTAGTATATTCAAGTTTCTCTAAGTACCCCTGTGTGGGTGACAACTGGAAAACAAGGAAGGTCACACTATGAAACTTCAAATTAACAAAAAGAAATAGACAAGTTATGAAAAAGTTTTAAAAAAAAACAGGTCAGTATGATACCATGAAAATGGAAAGAAACACCTTCAAAATTTTAAAGGATGCCAGTCATATCTGAAAATTCACATAATGTACTATCAATGCCAAGTGCAATAAAGCAAATATCCAAATAGGAAGTGATTTTTTCCCCTATAAAATATAGGAGTGCACAAGATGTAAAAACTATATATATGCAAGATTACGTAATAGTAGCTCACAATATAATCAACAATGTTCGAGGGAGATCAAGACTTTCAGTACGAGCAAGACAATGACATAAAAGGACATGTATTTGCATGGTAACTCGCAGTCTATATTTTCTGGAAAATAACTGGCAGTACGGTTATTATCTATTTATCCCACATTGTAAAATGTCACTTCCCCAAAACCATCTCTCTTTTAGTTTTTCGTTTGATACACCTTCTCTCACATTTTTCACAATCTCTCTATCTTCTAAATTTTATTTTCTTTTATCTCACTTTTGTTCTCCATATTCTGAACAACCAAACGACTTGCAGGAGTCCATAGGGATATAATCGCAAGAAAAATAAATGATGGATAGAAACAACTATTACCAACCTCCAAATCTGAGAACTCAAACCATGGACAGCATTCCAATATTTCACAAACAAAGACTACAGAGTCACGCACAAGGAACCCAGCATCTGCTTCAAACATATCCGATACCTTCATAAATTGCAGAACTGAATTATTCCAGGTCTTTGTACAAATGGAAGACTCCTTCCACACAGTCCTGGCAGGATTTTTTTGATTTACCACAGCCATTTTGTATCTGACCCAAAAGTTTTTATCTGGATCATTACCAACTGATTGATCACTCTCTAAATAAATGCATATAGTTTCAAAGGACTCGTATACACCTGCACCAGAAGAATATGTACCATCAGTTGGATAGTGAAACGGGAAAATCCTAACCTCATTTCAGTGAGCACAGGATCAGAGATATGACGACCCACCAATCCGCAGCTCACATCCACCAGCTTGAAAGAACTTGCTAAAGATTTTTCGGGTCTCCATAATTTCCTTGAAGGACAAAAAGTTTTCAACTTTCCATGTAAATGAACTTCTTTTATGAACCCTATCAATTTGGAAACCAGCATTAGCTAATTCAGTTTCCTGATCATTAAGTTCTTGCATTACTGATGTCTCTTTAAGAATGAGAACCTCAGCAGAAAATACAACAGTGTCCTGTACAAGAAACCCAGAATCTTGATCAAATAAACTAGTAAGCGTTACAAATTCACGCCAACCCCAATCTTTTGCAGCTTTGGAATACCGATTCTGAGATTCCTTTGTGACAGACTTCTCCTCCATTCTTTGGTTCACAACTGACAAACGATGGCTTACAAAGCAACTCCATTCAGTAGAGGTATTTCGTGAATCTGTAACTTCAAGAAACACTGAAAGGTGGCATGGTGGCTGAGACTGCCCTGATACCACCGAGGATACAAAAATTCCCGTCAGTGCACTCTCTAAACACAACTAACTACTCTCAGTCTGTTCCGTGTAACTCAAGAAATGTAATATAAAAAAGAAAACATGATTTCATGCAAGGAGAGACCAGTTTACTTACCTAGTATGAGGTAAGAAACAACAAAAGACTAAAACACAATGATCGAGAGAAACAATGGCAGATGGACAAAACATGTTAAAGTGAATTTAAGACTAATAATCACCCCATCATTCATTTCTCACATGAATGTCATTCCATGGAGAAAAATATTACTTTTGGGGCTGAGAGTACAGATAGCAAGCAACAGTTTGTGGTACCCAACAAGTCTCTGATCATATTATTTATAATTCATAATGAACTTTGGCAGTAAGTGCACTCCAAAACGGCCATGATCAAAAATAAGAAATTAGTATTGTCTATGAAAAATGATGTCAGATAGTCATCATTTAACCGGATTGGGATGGAATAAACCTTGATCTCATATTGGACATCATTATTGAAGAGTTGATTGACTTAATGAAAATCAGTGCCGATAACTTAAATAAGCAATATGCAAGGAAAATAAATTTGAACATGCCTCGGGGATAAACAATGAGACGACAATCACGGTTCCCAATCTGAAATCTCCTGCTCTTGATGCATAGACCTGTAATCTTCCTTTTCTTCAAAAGATCTTTCAACTTTGTGAAGTTCTCAATCCTCCAATTGAATTTTCCAATATGCCCATCAGACTTCCTCGCCCCACTTCCACTCCTCCCTCCAATAAAACCCCCACTCTTTGAAAAGCTACTGAACTCCTTGATTACATGGAATGAAGTACTAAAGACAGCAGTATCATCCACCAAAAACCCAGCGTCTTCCCCAACAAAATCCGCCATCTTCATGTAATCATTCCATCCCAAACTAGTGTTGTCCCCACTCTTATTATCGGCAGCAAATCTTCCATAAGAGTCCCTATGCATATGATTCAAGCCAGGCTTTTGGTTCAACACTGACATTCTGAACAAACACCAACAACTCCTATCAGAGACAACTGTCTTCTCCGTGTCTTTACTCTCCAAACACATGGACAAGTAATCCTGCCCGTTAACAGAGCTCTGATACACACTGATTCTCAGGTTACACTCTCCAGCTGGAAACACCGGACTCATTATCTTCTGCGTTTTAATCATTTCTTTGAACAAATTAAAATTATGGACTTTCCAAGTAAATTTCCCACTTAAGACATCAGACACAGGTCCCGCAACAACAGACGACGAGATCGTGGACGAGGAAGCCGATTGCAAGTCATTATTATCACGCATAAAACTGACGGATTCGTTAAGGATTAAAATATCGGCAGTGATGAGGACGGAATCAGAATTGAACAAATAACCTAATTTGGAATCAGAAACAGTAGAGGAAGGTGTGAAATCGCACCAACCATGAGATTTCTTCTTGGTAGAGAATCGGTGCCACGAATCGCGATGAATGGTCTTGGAATCGTCAGCAACGTTAACGATAGCCAAACGGTAGCTAGCGAAGCAGTCCCATTTAGAAGAGGAAGAACCGCGAGGGTCCATGATTTGAAGGTATATAGAGATATAACCAGGCAAAGCTTGAGAGTCTCCTTTCGGATAAACCAATAGTCGACAATCGTAACCGCCCACCTCGAAGTACTTGCTCCATAGTGCCCTTGCTTTTATGCGAGGAAAATTGTGAACGGTCCATCGGCACAGGGCGGAATACTCGCTGTGTCGATCGATGGTTACGGTTTCCTGAGCGGCGCCGCTGCCATCTCGGGAGGAGGCAAAAGACAAGTCGTCGGCAGGGACGGAGGAGCTGGCGGGTGGTGAATCGTCGGGAGTTGTGGAGGTGACCGGAGATGAAGACAGAACTGCCTCGGCTGAAGTGTGCTTCATTTTAAGTTGGTTATCAATTGGAAATTGTTTATATTTTAAGGTTAGGTCTCATCTCATCTGTGCTTTTTGTTGTTTCGACCGATCAAATTGGAGAAGTGGAGGATGGCGATGGTAATATATGATATGTGGTTTGTTTAGATGGTGAGGGGAGTAGGGGCAGGCAGGAGCTGTAGCAGGACAGGAGGCTCTGGTCTGGACAATGAGCGAGCAGCATATGATACACCTACGCCTTCTCGTTCTTTTCTTCTTTTAAATATTTAGAGGCTGTTTGAAAGCATCGAGTCAATGTTGACATTAAATTTAATTTACACTCTTAAAAACAAATAAAATAATATAAAAATTGAATTCAGTTTGAAACAAATCTAATAATATTATAATTGAATTCAATAACACTATTTGAAATAAATCTAATAAGATCATAATTGAATTCAATTGTTTCATATGATACATTTACCCCTGACTAAAAAATAATATTATCCAAAATAAAAGACATTTTAGATAGATTTTAATTATTCAAAATAAGTGTCATTCTTGACTTTGTATGCATGTTTAAAATTTTACTTCCAAAAGTACTCTTTAATAATAATAATATTATTATTATTCTTATTCTTCTTATTATTATTATTCTTATTATTATTATTATAAATCCATAAATAATTAATTACATAAATAACAACAATTAATAATAATAATAATAAGAATAAGAATAATAATAATAATAA
>JANKYE010000001.1:12142007-12152706 GCA_032467995.1 Erythroxylum dillonii | reverse complement strand
TTATGTGTATTGCACGCGCTCATCCTAGAATCTCAAAACAATGCTTAGAATTATTATCACACATTTATTTAACAAGTGTCTAATAAGTATAATTCAATATAGTATAACGGTGTTTGGCGTAATTAATTGAAGAGTATTAATTTGAAGTCTATTGACTCTCGGAAGGATAAGGAAAGTCGAGGATAAGGAAACTTGTTTTGACTATTGGATTGGGTTAGACAAAGTTATTATTTTGAACAGAGGATCTAAACGGCCCAGGGAGGGTATAAGTGTCGTTTTGACCATTATAAAGGATTGGAAAGTCCCTAAATTTAGGATGACCAAAGCAGTGCTGTTTTGGACATTAGTTAGAGTTGAAAGGGTTATTTTGGACAGATGATCCAAACTCTTGGGTTATTAGGATCTTTTGTTCAAAATAACTCTTAGAAATCCTATCTAATGTCCAAATCGAGCACATCCAATAACCAAAACGTTGTTACTTTGAGTATTGAATAGGATTGGATAGGATTATTATGGACGGAGGGAGAATCTAATTCTTCCTTGTACCTTCTTATTTTCTCATCGTATTTTGTAATTTGGTAGGATTAAGTTCAAAGGAACATACAATGAGAAAACACTAGTTAAAGAATGAGCGCGCAGGAGACGTAATTACATATCTATTAATGAAATGGTATGCACTGTTCATTACTCTGATTTCTGAATGTAGTTCCCTCTTTTGCCAATTCTTAAAAATGCTTTGCTTTCTGTTATGACACGAAGCGTTAAGCCCCTAGGTCCGAAACGAGCCTTTAAAACAGACAGGAAGAGGGCTAACAAGACGGGGAGGGTGGGCAACTGTCCCAAAAGCAGTCGGGCAAGGGAGAGCTTAAACAGCTGCAAGCACGATGGGACAATTGCAGCCTGCAGGAATATGATCAAAACTTGTGTAGTTCTATTTGAATAATAATCGATAGCAAAATGCTTGTGTAGCCGTTTCATATTAATACGAAGTAAAAAAGTCCTTTGTTTCCGCGCTGTTTGTTTTCTCTCCTTAATTCTTCTCTTTTATGTTCATCTCTTTCTTTAATAAAAAAAATACGCAACATCATATTCCTATGTGACTTTGACATTTTACAGCTAGTCCCGGACCAATACGCCAATGCCCTAAACCCATAAAGGAAAGAAACATTCACATTTATCACAATATTAGGTGATACAACAATGTCTTTCTACTGTAACTATGAAAATTAAAAAGGCACCATCATAAAAATGCACTGCCCGCCCTTGTTACTGCTGACAATTAACGCTTTCCAGAATTTTATTCACATAAAATCTGGTGTATTATGAGCTTGACCAATTAACAAGTACAAAGCATCTCACTTTGTCTGAGCTGATGGGTGCAACAGTAGGTGCTTCGCCAGTAAGACCGGCCTTCATGCGCTTAAAATCACAGAATCAGCTATTACTTACGGAGAAAATTCCTCCTTCCCAACAGGCAATTGCATCTAAAAACCCGTGATTATAGCAGAAGACGGTTGCATGAAGCCACTGACACGCTTCAGCAAATGTAGCAAATGCCAATATAGTTTGAACATTTACCTTCCTATGAGCTTATAGTAGGCGTACAAACCAGACCCCACAAAACCAAGTAATTGCCCAATGACATTAAACTGTAAACATGTGAAAAATAGTTTATTGAGTGAAATAATAGACGGGGAATATAATATTAGCATATAAGAAGATGGGAATGAAGCAGGAAGAGTTCAAACTCACGATATCAAAAGGAAGGCCACCAAAGAATGTCCAACCAAGTCCAATGGTGAACAGGTCCTAGAACAGCATATCCAAAAAACATGAGGAAAAGTTTCACACACTTAAGAAACACGCAATTTAAACAAAGATAGGCGTGAAAACTGTGATATTGCATATAATCAACTTAACAAGATCTAATTGCTGCTCCTCATGCGGAACTGCAGCTCATTTAATGTATTACAATTGCATGGAAAATCTCTTGCTTTTCAAGCAATAGTAAACTTGGAAAATGTAAGAAAAATGTCAGAATATTTTCTACCATCTGTATTTTATTCTCTTAAGCACACTTGATAAATACATGATTCAACATTCTCTCATTCTCTCTTTTTGGAGTACTAATACTAATTGGACCTCATTGTTCTTTCACTCCAGCCATCTAAATGGCAAATCAATTGAGACTCCAGCTGTCTCTAACACCTAATTGGTTCAGGAAGGTATTCAGAAAGGTAGGTGAAAGAAGAGTCCAAATATTGAACTTGGAATTTGGTAATACTTTTGTGGTTCAATTAAGAATTAAGAAATGTAACATCTTTCATTTGATTGATACAGCTTGTAGAGTCCAATATAGCCACAAAAGTGGCATTCATGTGGGATGAACCAAAATTAAAATGTTCCAGTTGCAAAACAGCATGCATATGGCATGGAAAAATCAAAATAGGATTAGTAAACAAACCTTAAGGTTGCCACATATTGTCTGTGTAAGTGCTGAATTCAGAGAGGTGTTTAAAAATATGCTGTAGTTCAAGAAAAAAGCCAGCATACAGGAAAGAAGCAGCACAGCCTGTTCCAAGGAAGACAAAAATCTTCATGCCACTAAAAAAGGAGTATCGGTAAAGGACAATTTAACTGTAAAAATGTCTTATAAACATTGGGAGGTGGACTTAGCCATCTTCAGTTGATTCTATCTCTATGTAGCATGTGGGGAAAAACAGAAAGAGAGAAGTGGAAAATTGTTAGTTACCATAAGCATCATAAAAAAATTTGAATTCATTAATCAAATCATATCCTCTATGTTAAAGGTATATATATAAAGAGTATTCATTAGATTGACATAAATGTCAGAGGTCCTATATCCCCACAGAGCAGCGACCTTAACATGACAGTTCAGAGGGACAAAAAGTCAAAATGAGGTACCAAGCAGAACATACCAAAAAGCCAGCTGAAAACAGATGAGGGAAATTCATTGTCGTCTCCAATTCACCACGTAAAAATGTCAAGAGCAATAAAACAGGGCCACATATAATTCCTATTAAAAGAAAAGCAACCCAATATAGCAGTCCAGACAAAAAATTGAGAGTAACAATTGGACAGTCCATAAAGTACAATTTGATGGCATAAATTTATTACCATTGCACCACATAAGACCGAAACTGTTTAGGCCACTGGATTTACCTGAGAAATAACATCATAGTTATTCTTCAAGAGAGACAAAGCTACAGATGAAAATGTGAAAAAAAAAAAAACGTAGTTTTGAAGGCAAGAGAGTACTACCAACACGGCCTATGCTTGCAAGATATATTGCTGTAGAAATGTTGGCTAAGAAGACGACCGAATAACCATAAAAATCAAATGACAGGTCCCGTGCTCCAGCAATGAAAGCACCAAAAACAATCAACCCAACACTGACAACATCCTTAATTTCTTGAGTTAAATGAACAAATCAGAAACAGAAAAGTGCAAGTACAACAAATTCCTGGGACATGTTAAAACCAAGAATCTTGAGTATTACAGATTAAGAAGACAACAGCATAATCATAAAATTGAATGACAAGTCCCATGCTCCAGCAATGATTGCACCAAAAACAATCAACCCAACACTTACAATATCCCTAATTTCTTGCGCTAAAAAAAAAAAAAATCAGAAACAGAAAAGTGCGAGTGCAACAAATTCCTGTGACACAAAGTAAAACCAAGAATCTTGAATATTACAGATTAAGCATTTCATAGTCCTACTCAAATTCAAGCCTGAATGTTCAGAATAATAATAAGAAAGGGGTAACTTAGGAACTTTTCAAAATCCAACATTGTTTGTCCAGAGTGCATTACTTCTGTCTATAATAAATCTTCAGATAGCCAACATATGGAACCAAATTTTAAAATGAGAATTAAGCACATTCATATCTTCATAAGGAATCACAGGTTATGTGCCCAAACAATGAAAAGACAAGTGCTATATGGGTTGGCTTGGTAGATAAATGGAAATCACAAGGTGAGTTACCAACAATATCTTAGACTTTGAACAACAGGAAACAATTTTACAGAAACATTTGAAGTATCACTCAAACCAAAAGATGGATGATACTTATATAACATGTTAAAAATAAGTTTACAAGACAAAACAGGAGAAAAAAGTTTCAAAGGACTATGAACAAGTTCCATAATTGGCTGTTCTAATCTTTCAAACAACATTATGGGTCTTTCAACAGAAAACACCCATATCAGACAATGTGATCACACTCCAGAACAAGTTATAGGAGTCCATCACTGTTAGGGGAAAAAATTGACAATTTTAATGTCATATTGGCAACAGCACAACATGATACAAAAGAGCTCAAGGTCTATAGAAGAAATAACAGGGGAAAATTAGTCAACCATAAGCTTTAATTTGATGGGACGAAAGGTGGGAATTGAGATGACAGCAAAGACAACAAATGTTGAAATTTAGATTATGTTAAAATTCCTTATTAGATAGGAAGTAGAAGTAAGATACCTATGTTACTCTAGTTTTAGATATGATATCCTATTTGTTTAGGACTTAAACTTATACAATTTTTATTATAATAGGATTGAAATTTGTTACGAACTCTTTCCTACTAGACTAACGGTCTAAAAACTTCTCTATAAATATGTAGATTTAACCCTCAATAATAACAGATCTTGAAATTTTTCTACAAACATGAGTTTTCAACTAGAAGGTGTAATGCTTTCTTCTAAGAGTGATTCTTAGACCCTAGGAGTAACTCCTAATTTCCTACCCTCCATTGTGTTCCTCACTAAACTCTAGCAATTCTAACCTAAAGTTCTAACAACCAAAACCCTAAAATCCTATCCTAAAATTTCCAGCAAACAAATCCTAAAAATTTAGCTATATCGAATCTGAAATTTCAGCATTATCAACTAAATTCTAGACCTGAAACTTGATGTTCTTGCAACCTAATATCATACATATTTTCTAATTTTGCTAGTTTTAGATACTAGTTAATATGTCTTCTATTTCTCGTACATCACAACATTTTGATCCCTAGATTAAGAACAAACAAAAGATACAGCATACAGAAAAAAGGAACATGGAAAATTTACCTTCCAACAATAGGAGGTGTATACGACATCCCTGCTAGAATGTACTCCACAATCATCGTAAACATCACAGTAGTCCGCCTTAAGGTGGTGTACATGGGAACATTTACACCACGAACAGATTCCATTGTGACTAGCTTTCAAGGGAAATTTGAGAAAATGTAAAGACATGGTTACATTGAAGGAATATAAATTCTAAGCAGACTTAAGAAGCAAATTACTACCATGTAAAACAAATATGCCGCTGAAAGAGGGAGGGTGCGCATCAATATCTCAAATGGTACAAAAGTAGCTTTCCCATCAGAAGTAGCTAATGATTCCCCAGCTGAAAAGGAGATAACCTTCCAACGTCTCAATACATATAAGAAAGAGCATGAGCATATCATCTGTAAGGAAACAAAAAATGAATGTGAATATAATATACTCATATCAGTCAGAATGGTTGCTAAGAACATTTAAGTTTTAGATTGAATAGATACAATCCTCATATCAGTCACAATGGTTGCTAAGAACATTTAAGTTTTAGATTGAATAGATACAATCCGTACATATTACACATCTAAATGTATGATGGTCATATGACGAGGATTAGGCAAAGGTTAACCTTAGCAGTTGGGATCTTACAATTTATTAAAAAAAATCAATTTAATTCGCTAATAAATTGAAAAGGAAACACAACTCGATTGGAAACTTGAAATAGAAAAGAACAAGGACGATAGAAAAGTGAAGCATTGCATTAGAGGAAAAAATCTGAAGCATGATCCATTCCTAGAGACAGCATACTTTGTACAGCATGCAATAGAATTAATGAAACTTATGAGATTCTGAAAAGATTTACCTGACATAATGTTATTACATTTGCACTTGGGAACTTATAAGATGAAAGAGCAGCTTTGTTAAACAAGACTAAAAGCACTGCAAAGGAGATAAGAGAACTAGTAAGAAGTAGAACCCAACGCCATAGCAGAAATAAGAAAGATCTCCCTGAAGGTCCATAACAAAGACCACAAGAGTCGAAATTATCAGTTACCAACAGAGTAAGAAAAAAAGGTATGTTTCCACTTAACAAACAATGATGATCCGGGAAAGCCAAAAACCAAACTGCTGAAATGTACCTAGAGATTTTAAACAAAGGGCTCAATTTTATAGATAATTATGTTATTGTTCCATCGTTTTGAGCCACGATAATTTTCAAAAAATGTAGGTCCACCCCGTGTCTCAATAGCCATTAACAGTAACTGAAAACAAATAAGAGAGTTGAGTGAGGCTCAAAATTAGCACCATTGAACCAGTAGCAAATCATAAGTAACAATAATTTCTCAAGGTATCCTGTCAGAGTGAACCGAAACAAACTCCAATACTCGAAGTTAGCAAAATATATAGAGAAACACAATCATTCCGAGGAAGAGACAATTAACAAAGAGAAAAGATTTGGACAGTCGAGGGTTTATGTAATCATAGGAATTGGAATGGAACATTAAAAAAAAAAAAAAAAGTTGTAGACTGGTACCAGCGCAAGACATGTAAGAGACGGCAGCATAAGCACCTCTCCTAGTCATGGCGGATCCTCTGAATAGACGCTCATCTCCATCTTTTACAAATCTCTCCCTCTCTTTCTCTTCGCCGTTGGAAGCCACCGATAGGGGTAATATCGGATCTTTCGACGAATTCGACGCCGTGAAAGACATCGCAAACACGGACGGACGGTCTCTTCTCTCTTTCTATCTGGGTCTGCGTTATTGTTAATCGGTGCTATACTTTGAAACCATATTGTAAGGACGTATATAAATGTTGTGGGTCAACTCACAGAAAATGGTAGTTATTATTTATTATTTTTCTTTAAATCGAAGTTAAATTGACAAATGTTGTACTAATAATAAGAGATATTTGTTGTTGATTACTTGATTAATAACTAATGGAATTTAAAGCACAAAGTAGCGAAGGAAGATATAGCAAACTTTATATGGTATTGGTATGGTGCGGTGGAGATTGGGTCCAGTCCAGCCAGATAGCCCCCAAGATTGAAAGTCAATGTAACCTACTTTGACATTTTGAATTTCTGTCTTATCCCTGTGAGTTCCTTCCAATCATGCTTGTTTTCATGCTTGTAAACGAACTTGTACACGAGCCTAAAAGAAAAAGCACCTACTTAAGGCCCACTTTTATAAAAAGCAAAATAGAGTTTACTTTTGATCTTTATAAAGAATAAAATGAGGCAAAGTATAATCTATTTTTTACCTTCATAAAGAACAAAATGAGGCAAAATTGGGCCTAACTCACTCTTGATACTCATATTTACTAGAGTTTTGATTTTTTTAAAAAAGGTCAAGTAATTATTGAATTAATGTGAATTTAAATTGATGTACATCACACAAATAAGGCAGCTAGGTCCCTTTAGCAGATTCTACAGGGCTAGGACTCCTTAGCTATTGACAAAAACATTAAGAAGACTTAATTAAGCAGTTGCAGCACAATTATGGTGACAATTTCAACCTAGTTTTATTTGCCATTGCATATGATCTAATCTTGTGAAGTACATCTTTCTAGTAGTTTCCTCAATTGTGCAAGATTTGTTACTGAAAAGCCTTTTCTTCTTTTCCATACAAAATAAACCATAGTCAAAAGCCATCTTGAAAAACTTCAATTCTCCTTTATGCCTCATTTTTATATCAGTGGCCCACTTGAGGATATTCATCCAACCTCTAATAAAGGAATGCATGTTGAAGATGTTAAGCATAGGGATCCAAATCCTGGTAAAGTATTCACCCTCAAAGAGCAAATGGTTTAGACATTCTTGCTAAACCCCACTTCTGGAGCCCAACATTCAGAATCATCAAAGCGTGATCTTTGCATTACTCCGTATTTTTTGAGTCATAAAATGTGAGTGCCTTTCCCTCTAGGGTTATTTCAATCAACCCTTATTAACCATTATCCCAAAAGGGTGGCGTGCCCACACCAGTCAAACATAAAAAACGAACTCAACCATTTTAACAAAGAAGTCAATTATGATCATACACAACTGAAACCACTTCAATCTATAATTTCATTACTAAATTAAAGGAGTTTGAAAAAAATTTATTTACATATCAAAAGCCACACCGTTGGCTTAATACAAAATACAAAATACAAAATACACATGATACAATTGAATGCTTATGCTTAATATGATTCTAAATACCAAAAGTTTCTGAACTAACTTAATTATAAAAGTCTCTATTCTTAGTTTTTGCCAGATTTTGCAAGGATCAATGCTGATCTGCTTTTTCTTCACCTACAAAGTGGAAGGTAATAGGGTGAGCTGTGAAGCTCAGTGGCTTATATATTTATAGCCATTGGCAACATGTCATACAATTCAGGCGCAAACACACATATATAAATGTAACAAAGTATTATATAGATTATATTTTATTATTATATATTTTATTATTATTATTATTTATATTATTGTTTATAATATTGTAGCTTATATTATATAACCAGCATTCTTAAGACCAAAGAGTGGGGCACACCTCCCCTTTTTTCTATTATCCCATTTAATCTAGCAATTCTATCATCCAATGTCACCACATAAAGCATATCAAGAAGATTCATCCATCAAAACATAACACTCAAATATGCACCATACTTGACAATTCAATGATGTAATGCACAAACAAATGGCTCGAGAGTTCCGTGGAATGAAATAGAGAAATCGAAGATTACTCTGTGAATAAAACGAGCCCGAATTCTCAAGATCTCGTGGCCTCAAGCGGGCAGTTGAGAGAAGGCTATGGGTCAACGTGCACGTGATTAATGAAACGGGTTCATCTCTTGCCCAAATAAAAGCACATATTCATTTTGTCACATGCTCATACTTTCATGTTGTTTCTTCTTTTCATTTAATTCAAAATGTTATAAACTCTTTCAAGGTATAACATAATCACAATGTATCATACATTTCCAATCAGTTATAACAATTCAATTTCAAACAATTCCATTTCAAGAATTAACATACACACATATAGTGTTGGCCCCTGAATTTTTTTTAATTTGATTAAACATGATTAAATGTTTTTGGGGTCTAGCAAGATTAATTTGTGTTAGAATTAATTGACATGTTAATGTCAATAAGGTTAAATGGCATAAGTGATTAAATTGAAGTGTTAGAAGGGATAAGTTTCATTAAGGGCATTTTGGGCAAGTCACTTAAGCATTTAAGTTTCTAAGCTAATAAGTAAGGGCATTTTGGACTTTTTAGCATAAGTGAGGGTATAAAAGCAAGAGACATGAGTTGGTTTTCATTGTAAAGAAGCAAGAAACGAAATTGGAGGGAAATAGAGAGAGGGAGAGTCGTAGGTGGAGAGAAGAAAGGAGGAAAAGAAGAGCTAAGTTAGGGCTTCTATTTTTTTGTGTTCAAGAGGGATTTTGAGAGTGAGAAAGAAGAGAAAAAGGAAGAGGAAGGTGCAAGCTTCCATTAGAGCTAAGAAAATCCTTTGTTGGGTGAAGATTCAAGGTAAGTAAGTTTTAAATGTTTTGGATTTTGAAGTGGTTTTGGTTCAAAGAGCTTAGGAAATGGATGGGTTTAGATATTCTAGGATCAATTTCATGCTTTGGGTTCTTTAGGTTTTTTAATTTTGGGAATCCTATTAATTTGGGGATTTTTGTGTTATGGTTGAAGAAGAGCAAGGGAGGCAAGAGGAGAGGCCCTTTTGAACAAGCTTTCAAGCAAGGAAATAAAGGTGGGTTACACTTTTATACTTGTGTTAATAAGCCATAAATATTCTTCAACTAAATGAAATTAATGACTTTTTCCAATTACTTCATCAATGAGCTTTTTATTGTCCTTTGAATGATTGAGAATTTGCCATAAGTTGTTGTATGTGAATTTTGGGAATGAATTGCAATTGCTTTGCAAATTTTGAAATTGTTGCTTTTGATTGAGTTGAAAAATGGTTGTGATGATTGGTATGAGATTTTAGTTGTTGAATTGTGTGAAATGTGCAATGATGCTAGAAATGCATATGATATATGTCATGCTCATGAAATCAAGTTTTCAAATTGTGTCATATGGGCAACATGTTTCAAGTTCATGAATTACATGTATATGGGTTTGTGGTGGTATGTTCTGTCATTCAAGTGCACTTGTCTAAAGGCTTCTCCCGCCTGCCCGCTAGTGGCATGGATCTCCCTCGCGGACTCCCATAAGTTCACAGCTATGCAAAACTATTTTGTGGGATTGTGATAGTACGTTCTGTTCACGGCTACATAGGACCCTTAGGGGAAATGTGTAGTATGTTCTATTACAGATCCACTCGAACCATTTTGATGTGTTAAATTGATTTTGATTTGTTTGATTAGTTATAATGGATTGGCAAGTTTAATGAATGTATGAATTATATGAATTGTGATTTTGGTTTTAACAAAGTTGAGAAATGTATGTTTTATGGATAATGTGAGAAATTACTATGATCATGAATGTTTTAATGGTTTTTGCTTATTGCCGAATATAAACGTGTTATCCACGAGCGTTAAGCTCACCCCCTCACCTTCCCACTCACAGGTGATGAGCAAGATGTTGAGCGATCAAGTTGAGCGTCAAGGCTTCACTCCAATTTGCCATTTTGCACTTTTG
>JANKYE010000001.1:12100843-12112371 GCA_032467995.1 Erythroxylum dillonii | reverse complement strand
TTTAATTAGCAACAAGAATCAGATCGATTGGAGCTCTATAGCTCCAGATATCACTAAAATACCGATCGATGTTCAGAATTTTCCCATCGATCATCCCACTTTGATCTAATCATTCTTTTTCAATTTAATGCCAAAACCAATCAATTTAGTATGGAAAGATAGAAAAATATCTTAGAAATCCAACGCTTTGAAAATCAAATCGATCGGAGGTCGGACGAAGAAATTATGATCAAAAGAGTGGAGAGAGGTCGGTCGGCCAAAAGTT
This sequence comes from Erythroxylum dillonii, assembly GCA_032467995.1. Classification (NCBI taxonomy): domain Eukaryota; kingdom Viridiplantae; phylum Streptophyta; class Magnoliopsida; order Malpighiales; family Erythroxylaceae; genus Erythroxylum; species Erythroxylum dillonii. The sequence goes on along the minus strand of JANKYE010000001.1, from coordinate 12,112,106 downwards.
GGACAAAGCTCGACCGAGCGGTGGGCGCTCGGCCAATTGGCCGAGCGATACGCTCGAGGGAGGCGCTCGACCCTCCTAATCTGACGTCCGAACTTCAAACCTTCATAACTTTTGACTCCGAACTCCAAATTTGACAAACTTAGTGTCTACGAAAAGTTAAAAGATAGCTCTACAATTTTTAAGAAGGACTCAAAATCAAAATAGGTATCTAAAGGGGTCAAAAATTTATTCAAAGATGACCGATCAACAAGCTCCTCAAAAACTTTAAACAGCACCACCACTTGTAAACATCATAACTTTTGATCCAGAACTCCAAATTTCACAAACTTGGTGTCAATTTAAAGATAAAAGATAGCTCTACCATTTGCATGGAGGACTCAAAAACCAGATCGACCTCTAAAGGGGTCAAAAAATTCACTCCAAGGGGACTGGTCGGCAATTTCATCCTAAACAGCATCAAAACTTCTAAACCTCATAACTTTTCACTCCCTTGTCCAAAAATTTCATACTTTATATCATTGGAAAGATCAAAACAATCTCTACAATTTTCATGAAAGACTTAACAACAAGTTCAGTCTCTAGAGGGGTCAAAAAGTCCACACAAAGTGGCTAGTCGATCAGCTTCACACTAAACAATATCCAAACTTCAAATTATCATAACTTCTAGCCCCGATATCGAAAAATTGCATATTTTATGGCGTTAGAAAGCTGAAAACACAAGCTACAACTTTCATTAAAACCACTTTGGCTAATTCCATCTAGATCAGTACATATTTTCCATTGAACTTTTTGAACACCATTCCTAAGTGTAGGATGGCTTAACAACCCATCAACTTCACTTACTAACACATCAACTTCACATATTCACCCACTACCACAATACTCTTCATCCAATTCATCTCAAACACAATTCAAATCTCCAATAAGCTATTCCAAAGCCATTTCCCAACATCAAACTCAACAATAAAGAATATGCACATACTCATTTTTCTTTCACAAAAGTCATACACAAACATCCATTTCATATATTATCCTCAAAATATCATTGCAATTTCTCCAATTAACATTAACCAAGTTCTCCAATTCCAAATCCAAACACAATACACAATACTTCATCTTTTTATCAAACATAAGCAAAATACAAAGAAAATCAGATGTCTTTCATTTCATCAAATGCTCATAGATTCATTTATACTTTTCATTTATTTCAAGAAATCATACTATATTTCCTCATTTAATTTCATTTAATAATTTCTAATTTTCAAGAAAAGTTCGGGGTCCAACATTAGTGACACCATTATTAGCATTTAGTGAGACCTAAGCTGGTAGGCCAAGTTGAACAACAAGCATAGGGGACCACGAATTACATCTAACACCACAACAAGCATAGGGGACCATAGCATGCAATTATAAACAAGCACACAAAAAAGCAGATTTAGGGGACCACATAAAACATAAAAGGCAGACAACAATGGACCTACCATGATGAAATGTAGATATCGACACCCTATGAGCGTGTGAGTTGAGTTGCTTGGTGTGTGCGACAACAATAACAAATAATTACACTGCAATTGTTTGAGGAAGAACACAATTACAACAATAAGAAATAATTACAGACAGATGAGGAATTGTGTGAAAAATAGGGATTGGAGGAGGGAAGAAACGTATACTATCTTTCGAAACGATACGTCAAAATCTTTCGAAACGTTGCATCATGGAGGAGAGTTGAGTCAACAAAACGCAATGTTTTAATACGAGACACTACATTTTGTTCTTCAAAGCTGAGGGAGGAGTGCTGTGTTTAACAACAAAATGCAGCATCTCCTCCTCTTCACCCAAAGATGTTGGGACCTACGTTAGCATCTGGTGGTTCCCATGTCCATAAAATTTTAAAAAAACTATGCTTAAGATATTTTCAGGTCATGTCAGCAGATAGTTGATGGTGCCCTAATGTCGTCAATGATCAAGGTTTAATCTGAATGTTTTCCAAAAGTTAGGGTTTATTTTGAATGTTTTACAAACGTTCGGGTTCAATTTAAATACAGTGAATGTTAAAGGCTATTTTGTACATTCGTTGCTCCTTTATAACTAGAAAATCACATGCTCATGTTATAAAAATAGCTAGGAAAGATTATATTCATTAATCACCCTCCTTCAACTCTCGCAAAGCTTAGAAGTCATCGTGCAAAGGGGTATATTGTGTTTGTTTTGTGTTTACTTAATACATGCTTTCTTTTTTTGAGAAATATTAGTACATGCTTTCTAATAGTAAAAAACCCTCCGACGAAATTAAAAATGATATTTAGACAAAATTGCGCCTCATGCGTCCCCCATTTTTGATTCCAACGACCAGAGACTAAACTCGTTTTCTGCCGCCGTTTCAACTGTCTCTCTATCTCTTCTCATTTGCCGGCTCTATCTGTCAGGTTAGTTGTTCTCTTAATTTCTTCTCATTCACCTCCTTGTTTTTCTTTTCTTTTTTGGTTTCCTCGATTGGATTGTGAAAACTTGTAATCCGGAGCGAGATTTAGATCCGATCAGGATCATGTGGCCCTGCATTTGCCAAGCTGGTATTCTTGGGTTAGGGTTAAGTTGTCTCTTCAACTTGGCGCTTTTATCTCTATTTTGCTATGGGGATCCGGTTCAATCCTGCCCCAAGACCAGCCCCTACGTTGGATTCGAATCCGATTTCACCATGGTCCAGCACCAGTTGCGTGGCAGAGTAACCATCCTCGACGATTGCTCTTTAAGGGTTTCCCAATTTGACATGCTTTCCGGCTCCGACGTTCGCTGGTGGGGCGCCGTCGGCCCCTATTTCGCCAACATGACTGCAGGATTTGTCGTTTCTGATAACAAGCTCAATGAGACGTACAAAAACGCGTCTTTTGTTGTGCATTTGATGAGAAATGTTTCGTGGGACAGGATCCAAGTTTTGTCCGTTTGGGACCTACCCTCTGCTTCTGATTTTGGTCATGTTGTTCTTGCAAATGAGTCAGCATTGAATTCAGAGTTAAGCCCTGGTGTGCCTCCATCGCTGTCTGAGGATGAGAATAGTAGTGGTGGTGTGATGATTCGGAATTTTTCGGTCCCAACAATGTTTGATAATTGCAAAGTGTTGTCCAAAGATTATAGGCTTCGGTGGAGTTTAAGTGTGGATGAGGGTTTTATTGACATCGGATTGGAGGCTGCTGTTGGAATGCAGTATTATATGGCGTTTGGATGGGCGAATCTGATATCCAATTCGGAGTTAATGGTGGGTGGAGATGTGGCCGTGACTGGAATTACGGAGGAAGGCTTACCATTTGTTGATGATTTTTATATTACGAGGTATAGTGAATGTACTATAAACAAGGATGGTTCTGCTCAAGGTGTTTGTCCTGATACAATTTATGAGGGTTTAGACTCGGTTGGGCTGGTGAATAACACAGAGTTGGTTTATGGGCACAGAAAGGATGGAGTGTCATTTGTTAGGTATAGGAGACCCTTGGTTTCCATCGATAAGAAGTATGACGTAGCAGTGAATCATACTTCAAATATGACTGTTATATGGGCTTTGGGATTGATGAGGCCTCCTGATCTACTTCGGCCTTACTATCTACCTCAGAATCATGGAGGACAAGCTCAGGTCACTTATGGGCATCTTGTACTTAATGTATCTGAGCAGGTTAGCGAGTGCTTAGGGCCACTTGATGCTGCAGACAAGGAGGACCAAGATGTGATTGTTGCTGATGCTAATGTCCCTCTTGTTGTTACTAGTGGTCCTGCTATGTTTTATCCTAATCCACCCCATCCTTTGAAAGTATTGTACATTAATAAGAAGGAGGCTCCAGTTTTGAGAGTTGAAAGAGGAGTGCCAGTAAAATTTTCAGTTCAAGCTGGACATGATGTTGCATTTTACATTACCACCGATCAGCTTGGTGGAAATGCCACATTGAGGGACAAAACAGAGACCATTTATGCAGGAGGGCCTGAAGCTGAGGGTGTTCCAGCCAATCCAATGGAATTGGTCTGGGCACCTGATAGGAATACTCCAGATCATGTCTATTATCACTCCTTGTATCAGCAGAAAATGGGTTGGAGAGTTCAGGTTGTTGAAGGGGGTTTATCTGATATGTACAACAATAGTGTATTTTTGGATGATCAGCAAGTTACATTCTTTTGGACATTGTCAGAAGATTCTATATCTATTGCAGCTCGTGGTGAGAAAAAGAGTGGTTATATTGCTATTGGATTTGGTGCTGGAATGGTTAATAGTTATGCTTACGTCGGCTGGGTAGATGATAATGGTAAAGGGCATGTAAACACTTATTGGATTAGTGGACGGGATGCCTCAAGTATACATCCAACAAACGAGAGTTTGACATATGTCAGATGCAATTCAGAAAATGGTGTCATTACTTTAGAGTTTACACGGCCCTTCAAACCATCATGTACTCCCAGTGATGACAGGGTAGAGTGTAAAAATATCATTGACCCAACAACTCCTCTTAAGGTGGTGTGGGCGATGGGCACTAAATGGTCTGAGAAGCATCTAACTGAGAGGAATATGCATTCTGCTACTAGTCAAAGGCCTGTCCTGGTGTTGCTTATGCGTGGTTCTGCAGAGGCTGAGCAAGATCTAAGACCGGTTTTGGCTGTACATGGGTTCATGATGTTCCTTGCCTGGGGTATTTTACTACCTGGCGGGATCTTGGCAGCAAGATACTTGAAGCATGTTGGCAAGGGGGATGGCTGGTACCAAAGTCATGTTTACTTACAATACTCAGGTTTGGCTATAGTCCTCCTTGGCCTTCTTTTTGCAGTGGCTGAGCTCCGTGGTTTCTATGTCAGTTCAGTGCATGTCAAGCTTGGGCTCACCACTATATTCTTGGCTTGTGTGCAACCGGTGAATGCTTCCATGAGACCTAAAAAACCTGCTCAAGGAGAAGAGGTTTCTACTAAAAGGCTTCTTTGGGAGTATTTTCACATTATAATTGGACGTAGTACCATAATTGCTGGAATAGCATCACTTTTCACTGGAATGAAGCATTTGGGAGATAGATATGGAGGCGAAAACGTCCGCGGATATATTTTGGCCTTAACACTTTGGTTTTCAATTGCTGCGTTAATTGTCATGTACCTGGAGTATCGAGAAAAACAGAAAATGAGGGACAGAATGTATGGGAGAAGTAATTGGGTGTTGGGTAATGAGCCGGATGAAGATTCTCTTGATCTCTTGAGTCCAAATGGAACTTTTGCACAAAAGGAACCGCAAGAATTGGGACGTATGGAAGTTCAATTAGAGCCATTGAGCAGATAGATATTGTTGATGTAGGCTTTTGCATGAGCTTCATATGTCTCCCATTTTTTGAGGATTTTCACCGTATGGAGGAACCGTGGAAGGCTTGTGTGGTTTTTTCTGATGGAACCGTGGAACCGTGGAAGGCTTGTGTAGTCGCTAGTCATGATATTCACCTATAGCCCTCTCACCTGAACAGTAATGATGACTGCATTTTGTATACTTCATGATATCCCTGCATTTTGTATACTTCATAAATTCTTTAGCACAGTGTAAACTTATACTTTGTTTTCTACTGAACTAGAGCTGACTTTGCTTACTGATTAATATGCTATTTGGTTAGTCTTTTACAATTATATCTCATTTGTCTTTGTTCAATTCCATCTCTTTTAGCCAGATTCGTTGCTCCGAAGTAAAAGAAATATAACTTTTTGGGTTAATTATACAAAAATTATTTTACTAAAATTTGTAATTATAATATAAACTTTTAAAAAATAAAATATTCGAACTATTTATTCTTCACAAGCAATAGTTCTACGTCAGACACTAATGTATTCGAAAAAAGAACAAAATCTAGCCCAATCTTCCTTTTCTCCATTTTTCTTCCATCTGCTTACTCTGATTGACCCCCCTGCTTATATTTCATCTTCAGTATCAAGGAATGACTCGGGGAATGTTTTTGGTGCCTTAGGTGGAGTTATTTTGCCTAGAATTGGGGCACCTCTCGCGGAAATTTGTAGAAATTAACTTAATGGTTAGTGTGTAAAAACTATTGCAAGTTGAATCACCCACCAAAATTTGCTGATGACTATAATGAGTGAAGTAACCTCATATTGGGAATCTTGGTCAGATGCTTATGGCATCAGTTAATTTATACTCGAGGAAATTTGTATAAATTAACTTAATGGTTAGTGTGTAAAAACTATTGCAGGTTGAATCACCACCACACAATTTGCGGATGACTGTAAACTATTGCAGGTTGAATCACCCGAGCAATTTCGCAAAATCAGATAGTAGAGACTAAAAGGGAACATGGTGGAACATTCTAGGACTCAAGCTAAGTATAATACAACATGAGTGGTGAATAGGGATGCAAATCAAATGTGACAGGGAGTAGCCCCCATGATGAGAGAGATCGCCACAAAACTCCTAGGAGTTTTTAAGAGACATGGGGAGGGCGAATGGGATCCTGATAGTGGTCAGACGAGGTCCAAGAGACGGTAAAGGTGAAGCAGTGAGCTTTTAAAGATCTGTTGGAAAGTGCTACCAAGGTGGAGCGAGTAACAAACAGAGTACGATATAGATTGGCCAAACAAAAAGCAAAAAAGACTACCTCAGTGGCTAGAGGAGAAGCTTATAAGAATATGTACAGAGAGTCGGATACAGTCAAAGGAGCACAAAGAATTTTTAAGTTAGCACGAGATAGGGCACGTGAGACGGGAGATTTCAACCAAGTTTATAGGTGGCTAGGATTACTGATAAGCTGAGAGAGAAAAGGCTTAAGTAGTTTGGGTATGTGAGCAGGATGTCATCTGATGCTCCGGTTCGACACGGCGAGAGAATAATCCTTGATAACTACAAGAGGAGAAGAGGGAGGCCTTACAAGAACTGGAGGGAGATGATCAAGAGGGATATGTCAGAGTTGGCCTTCACTGCCGCAGTAGCTAGAATTAAAAAAGCCTAGCGTGATAGGATAAGGGTAAACGATATACCATAGATCCCTCGCAACTCATCCCTACCGCCTAGGGAGTTTTTTTTTTCTTCTTCAGGTGTGGGGGGAAGATTCCTACGATGGCTGTAGCGTAACTAGCAACGTGAAAAGCTGGTCTTTGCAAGGTGAAAGGTATATAAATGGATTTACTACCAGTCTTTAAATATTTATTCTTTTTAACTTACATCACTATTATCCTGTCACATATGCATGTGAGTCTACTGGAAACAATCTCTCTGCAACGTAGGGGTAAAACTGCGTATTATCAAGCTCCGTCAGACCCTGCTTCATTGCATAACTTCGGGGTATAATGATGATGATGATGATGTAATAAGTGCAGTAACCTCAGAATACGAATCTTGGTCAGATGATTATGGCTTCTGTTAATTTATAGTCTTAAGAGTCATTTGTTGGTAATATTTTAATGATTGTACATATTTAGATGTATATGATAAATTTTATAAGATAATTATACATTGTAAATAAAATTATGATGAAATTATAATTAAGAAATTCATATTGTATTTATGTAATATTTCTAAATTGTTCATAGTCATTGTTTTCTTAAGATTGGACATTAATAGAATATAAAAAAAAACTAGTACATATTATATTTTTCTTTATGAAGGAAGTAGTCGATCTCATAGACTAAAGCATAGACATATTTAAACAAACGTGTAAATACTTGTTAAATGACAAATTCATTGAATTAACCTCATATGAGAAATCCATTTAAAATATTACTTGGATGTCTACAGAAATTCTTATTGTGATAATTGTATAAGTGATCATTTGATTTGATATCTCTAAAGTTATTTTATATAAGGATTACTATATTTTGATATTATTTATGACATATTTTAATCATGCATAGTTCAATCGATAATCATTGGATGAAACATGAACAATATGAAGATAGTTAAGTTATTAAAATATAATTCATCACTCTAATGTAATTAGAGAGAATGTTTCATTGTTCTATATTAGTATTGATTCGGAAAATTCTTGATCAAGGTGAAATGACCTTCTGTAAATAGTTTACAAATGTCATTATTGAATCAATAACTAACGGTGGAGAACTAATATAATTACATTTAAAATAAATTAGACATTAATTCTATACTCTATGTTTAATAAGAATATTGTATAATGAAGTGATTAAATTATACGAAAAATCATCTACGAAAAGGTTAGTTAATCTTGATCTATAGATATAAATTATTTAATTAGAAATTAAACAAAAATAAAGGAGATTAATTTATTTAATTTTAAATAAGATTTAAGGTTATAATTTGTATACATTGTCAACATATTTGATAATCTAATGAATCACACATAAAGAATGAGTTAAAAAGAAAAAAGATATTTAATCAAGTATTTGTGTATTTTATTGTTATTTTTTAAAGTTTATATTATAATTACAAACTTTAGTAAAATTTGAGATTTTCTTTCGATAATTAACCCTAACTTTTTGAATTTCTTGATAGTTATAATCCCCTGGGAGAGGTACATAGTGTTTTTCAGAGTAAAGGAATCTAAGGTTTTGCTTAGATCGAAAAAGTAGAGTGTGTAAAAATTCATCTACCAAAAAAAGGTTTGTAATTGAAATTTATTCAATTTGAGTCATATATTTTTTTAAAAATGACATTTCATTTTCACTGTATCTTTAAATTTGAGCTTGGTTATATGGATAAGTTTGATATTCCGATTGAGTTCCTCAAACATATGTTAGGGAATAAATGTTATTGTATATATTTTTTTAGTAAAATGTACGATTTATTGATTAAACAAACTTGAGATTGAAACTTATTAAAATAATGATATAGATATTGAGTTTTAAATATTTGTACATATATTAAATTAAAAGGTAAAGATACAGATCTTTTTAAGAAAAAGTCAATGATCAAAAAACTCAATCAATTTAACTATGAAAACTTTGAACTGGTTGATTTTTCAGTTTAGTTTTTAATTTTTCAATTCAATTTACATTAATAATTTTTATTGTTAAAATTAATCAGTTTATTACTTAATTGGTTGGTTTTTAAAATTAATCAATTTTTGTAAATCAAAATAAGTCAATTATTTTTCATTCTTATCTTCATTTTTCAATTAAACTTTAAAATTTTCAATAAATAAGGACATTCTCTTTTAGTTATATTTTAAAATTTTTAATTTTATTTAATATTTAATCGATTTTATGACATTCCAATGCTAATTGAACCTTTTTAAATCCTAAAATTTTTGTCTTATTAGTTTAACTTTTGATCTAATTTTTTAAAAATTGGGAAAAATTACAGCAAAAGGTATAAAATTTACTCAATTTGAAATGCTAATTCAAACCTTAACCATGTCACTAAATTGCTCTTTTATTTTTTTTGTGAAATTTATGGGTCATTAGACTCCCAGTTAATAATACTGACATGGTAAGTCATATCAGTAAATTCATTAGATACATGGCTATCATGTGTGCTTACTCATACTATATTAGATTAAAAAATTAAAAAGTTAAAATTCTTAAAAACTGAAAAATTAGAAGATTCCATATCCATTCACGTAGATTTTTGTTGACCGCTGTCAAACTTACATCTCGGATAATATACATCACTTACTTTCAGGGGTCACTGCATTATGCAGATGGTTAAATGGCATTTGCGACAGGAAAACCGGTATTTAAAATATTGAATTGGACATTAAGAGAAAAGATTTGAGGTATATTAACGTGCTATAAAAAAAGATATATAATAAATAAGAAGTAAAAATTATAAAAATAAAATTGGTTATTGTAATAAGAAGAATATGATGACGTCTGTTAATGTATTATCAATTAATAATAAATCACTTAATTATAATTACAATCATAATTAACATAAAGCTTAAAATAATAATAAAATTCAAAATTATGTTTTTGAAGTTAGTTGTAACTCATCATCATCAAAAGTTTCAAAATCTCCAGTATTATTTTAAAACTCATAAACTAAGCTTTCATTCAAAATATATGCATTAATACCTGCTACTCTATTTAAGTAGATTACAAATTAGTAATATATGAATTGTTCTCTAGGCTAATATATTATCCTTTCAATTTTAAATATGTTCAATACAAACTGATTAATAAATGTTTTTAATTCATTCATCATGACAAATGTATTTTCTTTATAAATCACCTTTTTAAGTTTATTATAATCAAAATCAACTAATGGTCCTTCTTCGATCAAAAGATTAGTATTACCAATACAATTGATATCAATTGGATCGTATATTCTCTTCTTACTAAACGCTCTAAATACATAATAAAAGTTATAAAAATAATAGTTAAAAGTCTAATTACATTAAAAAAATAAAATTTAATTAATAAAACACCTATTAGTTATCATCAAATTTTATAAATAACATAAACAAGGTCATTGAGTCTTTGATGTTCTAGGAGATTTCATTATGGATTTAGCATTGAATGTTGTTAAGATGATCATGACCTATCACTACTAGGAAAATGTGAAATTGCAATCGATTATTACCGACGGTATCACAACCGTTGCAATTACCGACCGAAAATATGTTTCCGTCGGCGAAATTGGCGGAGGATTACGATATTGCGACGGTTCAACATTCCGTCGCTGAAAACGCGTGGAGGTTATGTACCGACGCACATTTCGGTCGGTAAAGTGGTCGGTACAAACGACCCTTCATTTAATTTAAAACGACGTCGTGTTGAAACCTATTAAACCCTCGTCTCCAGCTCCTCTCCTCTCTCCCTCGTGCTACTCTCTCCTCTCTTCCTCTCCCTTCCGGCCGCACACCCAGCAACCATCGTCGTTCTTCCTTCTCCGCCGCCTGTCGCCGTCGATTGGAGTCGTCATCCGTCGTCTCCAGCTCCTCTCCTCTCTCCCTCGTGCTGCTCTCTCCTCCCTTCCTCTTCCTTCCGGCCGCACACCCAGCAACCATCATCGCTCTTCCTTCTCCAACGCCGCCTGTCACCGTCGAGTGGAGTCGTCGTTGTAGCACCCCTCTCCCGCTGACCCGACCTCGACACCGAGAGGGCTATCCGAGCTCGTGCCCACGCGAGCGGCGTGCTAGAGCGGTCGGTCAGTCCATCCGTTCGGTAAAAATTGCCGATCAATGTAGCATACGATCGGCACAGGCGTGCGGAATAAGAAAAACTGCTCGGCCATTAATGTTTTAAAACCAAAACAGTACATGCATGCAAAGCATTACCGAGCAGTAAAATGGCAGTTCATTCATCAAGAAAGATCAGTCATACAGTTAATACAATCCAC
>JANKYE010000001.1:12041999-12053819 GCA_032467995.1 Erythroxylum dillonii | reverse complement strand
TTTTTTTTCAATTATAAAGATGTTACCCACACTACATGCATATTGAAAACACTCATTTCATGCATTAACCTCCAAATATCATTGTAAAACATATAACACAACTTACTACATTCACTACCGATTCCTCATTTAATAATTCTAACGTCCAATCAAAGTTCAGGGTCCAACATTTTTAGTACACCATAATCTACACGTTTTAACTTTAACATAATATCTTAGAAATATTCATTTCATCATCATATACTCCATTTTGTCATCATTAACATGAGCATAAGCAAGGCAACTAAATATCTACATGCTAAAATAATCAGAAGGAGTACGGTACTATATTTCTTGAGGAGTCTTAAAATCTATTACAATTTATGGATATCTATTCACCAGATAAGCAATAGTGCTAATGATCTCAACTAAAAAATGTTTCAAAAGTATAGCATTTGACCACTTGTATCAATCACATTGTGTGAGTATTTGGTTCATTCATTCTATAACTCCATTTTGATATAGTGTATGGTGTACATTATGGAGCCTCACTATATATTACTTCTTTTAGAACTCATCAAATGTCTTATTGCAAAATTCCAACTCATTATTAGTTATGAGTCTTTTGACTCCAGTATTTTTTTAATCATTTTCCTCCACATTTTAAATTTTATAAGTACTTCATCCTTCCATTTCAGAAAATACGCCCAAACATTTCTTAAGTAAATGTGACAAAGTAATTACATCATTTATAAGATTGAACCAAATCGGGACTCTCTAAATATGAATGAATATAATCAAGGATGCTAGTAGAAGTATGCTTACCAAACTAAATTTGACCCTACAACACTTATCAATAACCCAAGACTCATAAAACTTCATCTTCCTAGTCACAACTCCATCTAATAACCATTTCTTAATCAATAGCTTGAGGCCTTGCTCACTCATGTGAACTAAACTACAATGTCATAACTCTATACTATCATAATTCTACCTTGATGATTGAGATATAACAACTAATCCCATCATTATTTTGCCTATTAAGATATAAATTCCATGTAATAACCATGCCCACATTTGATTTTTCTTTATATATGGAAGAGACCTTTTTCTTAAATTCTTTTGGATATATGAATCCTTCACATCACTAATAACAATTGTCACTCTATCAACAATGTTTTCATATAAATTAGGTAAGGAACACAAAAAGATTATGACTTTATCCTCATCATCAAATTTAACCCCAATAGCTTATAAACCTAAGATGATGAAATAAATATTACTAATGTAATCTTTTTGCCTGTGCACTTTCTTTTATCCTCTAGGTATACAAATGTTTCTCTTAATGTAAATGATTTGTTAAAGATCTCTTCTAATACTTACTTTCAAGTTGTTTCTATGATAATGCAACAATTGTTTCATTAACTACCTCTCTCAAGACTTCATCACCCAAACTTAAATGTATAATGAATTGCACCTTTTTTAAAATCTCTTTCCTTTTAATGTCCCCAAATTCTTTGACAATTTTTATTCTCCTTCCAACACTACTGCATATCCATACTAAATAAGAACTGCCCTCATCTTCACTTTCCATAGAGAGAAATCATTTAATCTATTCAATTGCTTAATACTAAACTTACGAAAGACATCTTGACAATAAACATTAGGCACTATTACTAATTATTGCATAAGCAGAAGTTATATATGAAGAGACTAAATTAAAAAACACTTAATTTACATGGTTAAACTAATATATGACCTACATACATAGGCAAGGAGATAGATCTGTTTTATTACCATGAGAAGACAATATAAGGAGAATAGTATGAAAACTACCTTATCCTTTTGCAACCCCTATAAAAGTATGTAATCACGAAGGTTACATATATGAATTTTAAAGAAAGTGAAAGTCTATTTCAATATATTCCTAGGGATATTAAAACTCTATTTGTGTATGTCCTCAAATGTTATATTATGAGTCCGGCGCTTATTCCATTATTGAAACTAGTGCTAGTCTACTTTTGACTTCTTAGTTGCTTTGAAACATACAAACCCAATGCTAATCCTATATCCCTATTCGGTACCAACTAGCTTTTTAAATTTTAGTTTATACCAAAATTTAAGGCATATATAAAAATAATGAAAAAAATAAAAATAGAAAATGTGAAAATTTACCACTAATTTTATTGATTATTTACCACTAATTTTAAACTTACATCTTCTATACATCTAGAGAATGGTACTTCTATACCTCTAAGTACTTTAAACTTACCATTATTTTTGTTGATTAGTTCTAAACAAACTATGAAAATGAATAAGCTCAAATAACATGAAAATATATTAGTCTAATGTTTTATTTTTATTTGAATAAGATACTGAATGTTTGAGTAAACTCATCAAAATATAAAGAAATTCTTAATCAATATATACAAATTTTGTTATAAAATTGTTGATAAGGTTTTTATACACCTTTCTTAATTTATAGAACTCTTAATAGGTTAGATAATTTAGGTATATGTGAACACTTACTTAAAAAAGTGTAAGAGAGCTAATAATTATTTACAATAAATTTATTGAATCTCTCTATCACAAGTTCAATAAATACCTAACTCACACTAGTAAGGTGTCATTTTTCACTAGACTTCAAACCAACCTAATTAGATTACTTATTGAGCTACTTAATTATATTTATAATAGATCAAATTTATTTTGAGCTTTAATTTAAAAATTAGACAATTAATAAATGTCTAATAATAAATATAGCATTATCCTTCTAGAAAATGTTAATTATCATATTTTTAGTATAGAAAAATAATAAAGGTTAAGAAGGTCAACTAAAAATGTATTGGTTAAATTTTTGAAAGCTATTTGGTTTATAGATAATCAAAATTCATCTTCAAATATCGTAAGACTTTTGAAACCAGAAGATATCAAAAATATTATACATTAGAGATCCAACATAATCGCCTACATCTAATAAGCTTACAAGTATGAATGAGAAATTTTTGTATATAAAACGACAATGGAATTTGAATGATTAATAATATACCATGTCTCATTTTTCTACTCGATTTCTCTAAAGTTTATGTTAAACTAAAATATAAAAATATGATTTCTTTCATCATATATCAAATTGAATTAGATAAATCCATTATGAGATATAACATTATATCCCTCTATATCTCATCAAGTTATATATAGCTCGAGAAAGTTAAACGTATTTTCATAGTTTATATCTAGGTTAAATAAACATCTATCCAATTGTTTAATAATAAATGTAATGTTCAGCCTAATACACAATTTAGCATACATTAGGCTACCAATTACACTAAAATAAGGAACATTCTTGATGAGCTCTATTCTAACTTTGTTTTTTTAGATATTTTGTCAAAGATTATATCTCTCTAGGGTAGATCAATGTTGCAAAAGCGTTATAACATTATGTATCAAACATTTTCATTACACGTTCAATGTATGCTCCATAAGAGAGATCTAACTACTTTTAAAATGTGTCTTTGTGAATCTAAATATGTAGGACAAATGATGCTTTAACATCATCTTTCAGGTCAAAATTCTTGAACAAAAATTGCCTAACCTCATGCAACTTCCAAAGTCATTTGATTCAAATAATATATTATAACAAAATTAGAAATATGATCTTTCCTTTAACCTTGTAGTATAAAAACCTCTCAATTTTATCTTCTACATATTCAAATGAGATTATGACCTTATCAAAATTTAGGTACCATTAATAAGAAGATTTTTTAATTCATATATGGATTTCCTCAGTTAATAAACAAAATAACTTTTATTGTCCTTTTGAAACCCTTCAAATTATACTATATAGATGTCCTCATAATTTTTTTTGTTAAAGAAAATGATTTTATTATCCATTTGATATGGCTCCATATTATAAAAAGCTACTATTTCTAAGCTCACTTTGAAACCATCTTTGGGAGATACAATAGAAAAGTGATATGTAATTACATTATGTCTTTCTAACTGAAACACTTGGTAACCTGCCTTGCTTTAAGCAACTTAGTCTTATCTTAAGAGTCCTTTTTGGTCTTATAAACCCATATATATCTAATATTTTTATAAATTTAAGGTAATCTATAAGTTTTGATACTTGATTATGTTTCATGGACTACATTTTTTAATGTTTCATGGACTACATTTTTTTCTCTTAATGAATCCTAACACAAAATTGTATAAGGAATAAAAACATCTGAAACTAAAACTAGATCAAGAACATGTCTAGTGTAATAGTTATTCCCATCAAAATAATTTATGAAATAAAATGATATAGATACCTTCTCACCCTAATATATCTCTTTAAATAAAAATTTTAACATTATCATATGGTATAAGAACCTCATTCGACATATGTGAGGTTCATGATCATATACTTGAATTACATTATGTATAAAAACTACTAATGTCGACTAAATGGGCAAAGGATATGAAACTACAATAGTATGTTTATCTTACAAACTTTCAGAATGATCAAAATTATTAGACATATTATATTATAGAAATTTAACTATTTATGACTATAATTCTATATCATATTTCTTTATAATAGACAACAGTAGCCTTTAGAGTGATCTAGATAACCTATAAAATAGAAACATGCCAAAAGAGAAAAGATTTTTTATAAGGATTATAAAACATACCTTAATAGGACAACACTAAACTTCAAGGTGAGTGAGATTTGGCTTTCTAACTTTTTTGTAACTCAAAAGGTGTTATATATATTCTAACTTTTTTGTAACTCAAAAGGTGTTATATATATTAATTTTCTTAAAACTCTACTTACAATGCATAAGGCAATATTAATAGCCTCACCCATAGTTTTTTTGAAATGTTCATCTTTTTTGTATACTACTCATATCCTTTAGGGTATGATTATGCCTTTTAACCAATCATTATGTTTACAACTACTTGACACAGTAAATTGAGCTATATTGTAATATCTTAGATCACCCGCTTACAGATATTGTCCGCTTTGGGCCTTGGCCCCGCCAAGCCCTCACGGTTTTGCTTTTCTCGACGCCTTCCCAGGAGGTCACCCATCCTAGAACTACTCTCGCCCAAGCATATTTAACCTCAGAGTTCCGATAGGATCCGGTGCATTAGGCCATAGAAAATAGATCCGTACCCTTATAAGGCATACTTCGTTCCCCTCTCCAACCGATGTGGGATCTCACACTCTCCACCCCCTTAGGGCCTAGCCCTCTTTGGGGTCCAGCCTAGTTGGCACAACGGTTTGGGTACCAACTTTGATACCACTTGTAACATCCCAGATCACCTGCTTATAGATATTGTCCGCTGCCTTGGCCCAGCCAAACTCTCACAGTTTTGCTTTTCCCGAGGCCTTCCTAGGAGGTCACCATCCTAGAACTACTCTCGCCCAAGCACATTCAACCTCGGAGTTCTGATGGGATTTAGTTCATTAAGCCATAAAAAATGCGTCTGTAAGGAAAAGGTCCATTTCTTTAACATATACCTAAATCGAGAATAATCATCAATGAAAGTTTAAAAATATATGGAATCCTAAATAATGGGTACATATAATTAACAAATATCAATATTAATTATTTCAAGAAGGTTAGAGCTATAAGTTAACCAATTTTCTTTAATTTGGTCAACTTGCCTCTATAAAAGTCAACATATGTTTTCTATTTATTAAGATAAAGAATTAGAAGAATATTTTCTCTATCAATCTTTTTACTCCTTTTTAAGAAATGTGGCTTAATGTTTTATACTCTTATGTAAAGGAATTTTCCTTTATCAAAGGTCTTTTGGTAATAACATAATAAAAAATATATGAAAACTCATATATATCATCAAAAGTCAAACTTATCATGTATAAACCATATGATAAAAATGTTATACCAACATGTTTTACATTAAAAGACAATTTTACACTAGATTCTTTTATTATAAAATTACAGCCTTCTTTATGAAAAAAATACATAAATCAAATTCTATTTGAAAGAAAATATATAGAATATGCTATACAAAATAATTTTAAATCATGTATCAAGATTCAAACAAACAACTTTTAGAAAAATCTACATCGACATCTTTATTATTGGCAACTATCAATTTATTGGCCCTCTCTTTGACATGAACTTATGCATCATGGAAACAATATCATTAGGAGCTCTATTGTCTAGTTAGAAGGAACTTGATTTATCTATTACAACATTACATTCAAAGTAATAATAGTCAATAATTTATTACCAACCTGTTCATGCTTTTTCTTTCCATACTTTGTATTTTATATAGTACAATTTCTTATAATATTTCCATTTATAGAAGAAATATCTCATACTCTTAATAACATCCCCAAGACTCCTCATTCCACTCATATGACCGAGTTCTTTGAGACTTTTAGATGTATTACCTTTTTTTAGTTTAGGTTTAGCTAGTTTATCTATGTTATGTTTTTGAATTTCTTTTACTCAACAACATAATGGATAATAAGAGAAAAAATATCTAAAGCCTCATTTTGAGGATCATAAGTGGTCATAAGGTTACTAAACTATTAACCGTAGGTTAACAACAAGCTCTGTTAACCTCAGTTTTCCTTTAGGTCATGTTTAATTAAGAAGAGCTCATTAGTTAAACCTAGCTATTGAGCAACCTAGAACAAACTCTCTAGATGTAATTGGACAATCACATTACGAGTTAGAAAAAAAAATGCAACAACCAAATAAGATTGGGTCATTTAACTTAAGCTATGTTATCCTTAATGATTCAAAACCATTAGTTTTTATAAATGAATAAAAAACACAACAATTACATATTATATTCGATTGGTTCATACATAAAAACAATAAAAAAGAACATTTAGTCATTCTTACACAATACCCAATTCAATAAACAAAAGATAACATAATCAATTCCTAAGAGAGAAAGAACCAAAAACATAATAGAGAGAATCTTAACCGAGTTCTTCAACGTCGATTTAACCTCCGAACTGACGTTAGGAAGCCTAGCCATCTATGGGTCTCTAAAGGAATGGAGCTTTGCCCCTTCCCTTCTTCATTCTAGAGAAATGATTCATTAAACTATTCATATCTTTTTGCTTTCAAAATGATGTTTTTATACTAAAAAGTAGAGTTTGGGGATGGTTGGCCAAAGTCATAGGTGTCACTATATTGCTCATAGCCGTGAATACCCTAGTTAAGGCTCACGACTATGTCACGTCCATGCAAAATGAGTCATGGGTGTGACAATGGTGATCATGCCCATAATAAATTTTTCATGGTCGTGAGAATTTTTCTGCAACATGTACTTTTCATTTTTATGCATTTTCTTGTATCCTCTTCTTTTAATGCTTCTTCTTCTTTCTCCATAGAGACAAATGAGTGTGAATCTCAGGAAGACGACTCAAATATTGTGCTTTTGATTCACTTTAGCTCATTCACTTCCAAATTGTACCTAAAACTAAATATGAACTAAAGTGAATGTTTTAAGCATTTCATAGCATTAATAACTAAGTGTTGTGAAAAAATGTATAATCAATTAACCATGTATCAATTTCCCCCACAATTAGCTTTTGATTGTCCTCAGGCAAAATCTCAAAATCAAAGTGACAACCCAAAAAATTTACTCATTTTCAATATTTCCCAAGAATAGATAGTCATAAGTAAAGAGAAATAACTTCCAAAACCATAGCAAGATCTCAACATTCAATGCTTCGAGTCATGATCAATCAACAATCATTACCTTTAGAAACTGAGCAATCTAGAGGTGGACTTGGACAAAATGTGTTTAGATAAGATATATTCATAGGTACACTCAAACACCATTCACGACCAAGACACTCCATAACTTTTCATATCATTTCATTTCTCCACTACTAAGATTCACATGCATTTTCATAAATCAAAGGACTTTTTTCAGGTTGTAATATGGGCAAGGGTAAGGTGAGATGTATTTGGGTAATGTAGCATAAAATCCATCAAAGCTAGTGAAGTAAGAGAAACATTTAATATGACATCAACCACAAAACTAACATTCATACGTACCATCAGCTATAATGAATACAAAAAATATGTTTCACAACTTAAATTCAAGATCTTAGACCACAAACCACATGAAGCATAAAGAATTAGAAGGAATCACTCACACAATTGATAACAAACAATACATTATAACCATAAATAATGATCATTCAAAAAAACACCTACCTTATATGCATTATACTCAAATCAACCATTCCATACAACTTTAGGAGGAGAAACTAAAAATGAATAACTTTGTAAAAACAAATGCATTTCCTCTTTAATACTTTTAAACATTTTTTCTTTTCCTTTTCCTTTTCCTTTTCTCTTTTTCTTCTTTGTTTTTCTTTTTTTGTCAATACAAATTGAAAGAAGCTACAACTGCAATGGAATTCATAATATGAAATTTTGACAAATATACCTAACTTATATATATGCACACCCCCACACTTAGAATTTTGTACATCCACAATCATTAATAATCAATAAATGTTGCACTAGCTTTAAGACTTGGGTAGGAAAATTGGTTAGGTTTAAGGCATGTAATGTGGTTAGCTCAAAAAGAAAGGATAATAAAGCTCAAGGGGGCTTAACAAAGAAAAATTCATGTCAATGGGTAGGCTATTTGACTAATGTAGTTTATAAAATTAAGAATGCCTATATCATTTCCATGTTAATGTGTGTGATAAAATTTTGGTCTTAAATAGAAAATCAAATCAAAGTTAGGATGTATATGTTATAAATGTCACAAATAAAAAAGAGACAATGATATGGATGTATCAGTTTATTAGGGCTCAAATTCTCACTAGCTTGTGTCTACCATTAGTCATTATTCTTTTAAAGATAATGCATATTAACCAACCACAAGAGTAAAAGTACATGCTAAGTTTCCAAGGATTCTTCTAGCCAATGCACTCTCTAATCATGATTATATAGTCCTAGAAGTAATAGAAAAAGAGAGAATATTTGCTTATTTCTTTGTTTGATTTTCTCTCTCTTTTTGTTGAAAACTTAAAAACAAGTAAGAAACAAACAACTTAAAAACACACATGCATATAAGAATGAAATGTGAAAATATAAAGGAAAAGGAATAAACTTCCCTGGCTCGACTCATTATTTTCCTCATCATGTGAAAAAATTATGATCTTCAGTGTCACTTGCGCTTCCTCCACTTGTGGTTCTTCAAGATAGAGCCTAGGTCGATGACTCTCATTTTTAATTTCCTCCCTATCTTTAGAATATCAATCTCTGCTGAGTCCCTGCACTCTTGGAATATCTCTTCACCTTTCTCCTCCTCATTCAATTTCTCCAATCTGCTAAGTAAAGGTGAGGGGTTAGTTTCAACAACAATTAGGAACTCAGTATTTACCTTTGAACTAAATGATAGATAATTTTCTGCTTCTAGCTCCTTCTTCACTTATCATTTTCTGCTTCTAGCTCCTTCTTCACTTTTCTTCACAAGCAATTCTTTGAGTAGTATTCTCAACATTCTCAAGCTCCTCTTCACTCTGTAACGTCTCTTCAATAACATCCCTTAGGTACTCCTCAAGTTGAGATGGTTGCATTTCTTCGCTTTGTGATGCTAGGAGGTTGAGAGCTTCCATCATCTAACCCACCTTACTTGCCAAGTTTCAGTTTCTCAACGTTGTATCTTGGTAGAATTGCATCACAACTTCTTCCAAAGGTGCACCTGAGTTTTGTTGACTCTCCAAATCTTGGACCCTAGACCTTATATCTTGCCAAAATTGCCTTCCATCTTGTTGGAATTGTAGAGTATTCTACCGAAATTGTAGATTATTTTATTGAATTCGAATATTGTTAGTAGCCATAACATTAAGTAATTCTTCTAGAGATAGACCTGAGTTGTAATAAGAAGCTTATAGTCTATATAAGAATTGTTATGCATTTTAAAACTATCATGGAAGTAATTTTAATGGTTATCCCATCCATAACTAAAGTTTGGTTTATCACTCCAAGCTTGGTTATAGGATTAGGAATATGAGTTGTGGGAAAATTTTCAGTCAAGAGCATTGACAATATCCAATAATGATATACTCCCTTCTACGTAAAAATTTTTTCACACAAAAACTAAACAAAAAATGAAAATATTAAGAAATAATTGAAAAGAAACTAATTATAAACAAATATATACAAAACACCAATTAAAATCAAGAATAAAAACTAAAGCACCACACTGCCCGTAAATGATGCCAAAATTGACGTAGTGCATTATAATACTACTTAAAATAACTAGACCTATAACTATAATAGTTTTGAGTCTAGGTCGATCCCATAGAGAGTGTGTGTAAAGCTTTTAAAATGAAATCAATCGGTGTTTAGGTTATGAAGGGGATGGGCTTGTTGTTTTTCAAATAAGAAAATAAAACTAAACTAAACTAATGAAACAAATTAAAAAATAAAAAATAATGAAAAGTGATGAATGCGTGAGGGACCCAGTCATCAGTTCAATTTCGACCTACTCACAATTAAGCATACTTCACTTAGTTGTTATTCTCTTACCTCTCCTAGCAACTATTAATCATAGGTTAATAACAAACTCTGTTAAGCCTGATTTTACGTTAGGGCATGTTAATTAAGAAGAGCTCATTGATTAAACCTAGTTATTGAACAACCTAGAACAAGCTCTCTATATTTAATTGGACAATTGCATTATGAGTTAGGAAAATAGATTAATCAAGGTAAAAACCGCACAAGCTCGGGTCATTTAACCTAAGATATGTTATCCTTACTAATTAAAATCATTAGTGGCTACAAATGAATTAGAAACACAACAATTACGTATTGTATTCAATTTTAGCATTGGGTTCATACATAAAAACAATCAAATAGAGTATTCAGTCATTCTTACGCAATACCCAATTCAATAAACATAAGATAACATAATCAACTCCTAAGAGAGAAAGAACAAAAAACACAATGGAGTGAATGCTTAAATGAGGTCTTCAATGTCGATATCACCTTCGAACCGGTGTCAGGAAGCTTAGCCCACCATGGGTCTCTAAAGGAATGATGCTTTTCCCCTTCTCTTCTTCATCCTTCCAAAACGATTCATCAAACTATTCATATCATTTTGCTATAAAAAACAATGTTTTTCCACTAAAAAGTAAGGTTTGGGGATAGCTGGACAAAGTCAGGGCATGACTATATTGCTCGCGGTCGTGATCCATGAACCTCCTTTGCATAGGTGTGACATGGATGTCACAACCATGAAAAATAAGTTATAGGCGTGCAATGATGGTCACAACCATGACAATTAGATGCATAACTGTGAGCCATTTTTTTGCAACATATACTTTTCATTTTTTTTGCATTTTCTTGTCTCCTCTTCTTTTACATATTGTATTCAATTCTAGCAATGGGCTCATACATAAAAACAATCAAATAGAGTATTCAATCATTCTTACGCAATACCCAATTCAATAAACATAAGATAACATAATCAACTCCTAAGAGAGAAAGAACAAAAAACACAATGGAGAGAATGCTTAAATGAGGTCTTCAATGTCGATATCACCTTCAAACCGTTGTCAGGAAGCTTAGCCCACCATGGGTCTCCAAAGGAATGATGCTTTTCCCCTTCTCTTCTTCATCCTTCCGAAACGATTCATCAAACTATTCATATCATTTTGCTGTCAAAACAATGTTTTTCCACTAAAAAGTAGGGTTTGGGGATAGATGGACAAAGTCAGGGCATGACTATATTGCTCGCGGTCGTGATCCATGAACCTCCTTTGCATAGGTGTGACATGGATGTCACAACCATGAAAAATAAGTTATAGGCGTGCAATGATGGTCACAACCA
>JANKYE010000001.1:12014369-12024501 GCA_032467995.1 Erythroxylum dillonii | reverse complement strand
CAAAGATTTTCTACTGTTTACTGTTTATTCCGCGTGATTGTGCAATGATTGAAAGTGTTTCCTTTAACGTGGAATGGTTTAAAAAATATATATATATACCAAGTTTTACTGACTGATGTAATACGCCACCCTCACGGGGCACGGACTCGGATATCACCAATGATATCGGGTTCGGGTCACTCGGGAGTGGGGTGTTACCCTTACAACTAGTATTTGATTGGTATAATGGTATAACTATTTTCGTGTTTCTTAGCCATTAATACATGGATGAAAGCTTCCTTTCACTTTTATAAAGTCATACCTTGATGTACTAATCCATACCCTGAGATGAATGCTACTTCAGATGCACTAGTTCATATAATCTAATAAAATGTGCTATAATTCACGATTGATTGGTATCACTAAGAAACGGTAAGAAGAGGGGTTGGGAAAACTGTTGAATGCTTATAGCCCTGTTGTTTGAATGTCTTTTTATAGCATTTTAGAAAATGGGAATTTCATAATACACTTCTATTATCATAAGTATTATGATGTATTCAAATTGTAGTTTTCTATCTACAATTTGGTTTGTTTGAATTTACAAGACAAATTTTCTAAAACCAAGGCATGATTGGTGGCAAATGATAAATGACTTTAGAGCTAGTCCATTTACTTATTTGAATCATTTCTTGTCAATCATACAACTTAGATAGTTTCTCTTTTGTTTTGATGCATGAAAGACAATAATTATTATTTACCAAATGAATGATTTTGAGTTAGAATTGGAGATGAGATTGATGAGGAATTGACAGATAATTAAGGCATACTTGAGGTATAATTTAGGAACTATTATGAAGGTGTTTTGAAATTGCAATGAAGGTGTTTGAATCTAGAAAATCACAAGAAAATAGGTAGTCCAAGATCGTGGCACTCATCCCACGACTATGGGCAGATGCATTAGCTTTTGTCACAATCCCCACGATCGTAGGCAAGCTTTTAACATGGTAAATTCTGTTTTGTGTAATTGTTGAACCATATGAGGACAAGACACTTTACAATAGCGTATTTGAACTTGAATAAGGCTTGAAAATGAACCTAGTTTAATGTTGGATTAAGTGGTTAAGGGTTTGATAAATTTAGGTTGCTAATTGATGTTGAAACTTAATGAATGAATTTTTTTTACATCAATGTATATGAATTTGGGAAGTATGAGTTGTTAATGATATAAAGATGTTCTTATGAATTCAAATGTGATTCAAAGGATATGAACAATGTGAACTAAGTATAAATGAATGAGTCATGAATTTGGAGTAATAAAACTTACTTAAGGCATATCCTAATTGAAAACAAGTTATGTACAAGCTATAATATTTGAATGATCAAGAATTATGATTAAGGATATATGCTCGAGAAAATTCAATTGATCATGCATTGAACATAGCACATATACATGTGTATGATTGAGTACTTATTTGATTAAACAAGTTAGTACATTGATGGTCTGAGGAGTTTGATATTCAAGACTTATTGGAAGTGTTTGCAAATTGAATGTAAATATGAAAGTTGTGTTCTCAACTATATATTGAATGCCAAACTTAGATTTGATGAATGTGCTTTATGACTGTGCACACTGAATGAGAGTTATTGATAGCATAATATATGATTTGATGCATTTTCATTACATCAATATGCATGATCAGATAAAGGAGTTGTGACTGGAGTAACCAACGTAAAAAAGAGCTTAAAGCTCATAAATTTGCATACAAAGCCATAGGCTCAACAATTAATGAACATGCTATCCATAATGGGTATAAGATAGTATCTGAAATGAGCTTGTATCCACAATAGATACGGGACAGTTAAATAGGCGCTTGGTCACAACAAAATAAAAATGAAAGTAGAGTCTCATGTGCATTACATATATATCTTTACATGTATTATGTGAATCACTGTAAAGAATGACTAAATTGAGTTGATTTAATGTTATGCTATGTTTGTGTACATCTAAATGAAAAAACGTACTAAATTGTGTTGATATAATGATCTGCAATACTTGTATACATGTTGATTATATGAATGATGGAGGTGAAAGATTGGATTACTTTGAAAAGATTCTATGACATGTTTGTATTATAATGTGCTTATTGAGATATGAGGTATAATGTGATTTGGTATACAAAATTGTATAAGAATTAATTAAAGCTAATGTGATATACTTGTGATGTTGTGTTTTGACTCGAGTGAGCACATCGATGATGATTCACTCACTAAATGCGCAAAACTCATCAAAATTGCAACGTTGTTTTTTAAGCAGTGAGGAGACCTAGCTTTTATGGCAATATAGTAGCAGTCTAGTATTGCCAATTTTGGAATCAAGAATGGCTCAAAGGTCTGGTCAGCTGATGTCTGAGAAATTTAGATTGATTGTTTCTGTTAGCATCTCATTTCATGTTAGATATTTTGTAATGAACAGTAAACTCATAGATGTTTTTGTAATGTACATATATGAATTATGAGATGTAATAACAATGTAAATGATGTTTGTGAAATGAAATGAGAAATGTTGAACTTATGATCACTTATATTCTATAAGATGTCATAATAGTGAATATGATTACTCTAACATGCCATTCTTATAGGGTATGTTCTTGAATGTCTTCTGGATGTTCGAGTATATGCTTTATGGTAGTGGTTTGTTACAGATTGACTTTTAAATTCAAGTAGTAGCACTAATGAAATTATTCATAAACATACTTTTCATAGTAAAGTAAAAAAAATCTTTACAAAATAAATTTAAAGATACACTCCTAGTTTGTCGTCAATCGTTAACCACCCTCACATGATCAGTGCTTTTCCCTTACTAGTCCTGAGTTTGACGAGACAACTTTATTATCTTACTTAGCTATGAGGGAGACCCTTGAAGGGTTCCTAAAACCTGCCAAGTACATCCATAACTTACTACCTTATTCTACAAATTTTATAAGAAAGGACTTAAGTCAAAATCTTAGCATTTAGTATGAATAAAATTCTATTTTCTTTTCATTCAACCATTGAACAATGTTCATAATTTATACATGTTGTCTTCTTTTCATTTAAATAATATACATAGTGTATATATGTTATCTTCCTTGCATTAACCCACTGAATTATGTACAACATACATGCTGCCATTGAACAACCATTGGGCCATATATATAGTATCTACATAATGCTACTCTGGTACCAATTCATCTCCTAATGTCTCGAAAATTGAATAATTTGCCCCAAAAAGATCACTCTATCACGTCTCCATTGCCTAAATATTATGGACCTACTATGTTGGCCCACGTGGCAATCCAAATAGGCTTTGATGCCAATATGGGAGCTGAAGTTTAATATAGCTATTAATTTAATTTTTTAAAGAAGTAAATTATTAATTATTTTTAAAATAAAACATATAACTTTTTTCCTCCTAATTTTCCCTAACTAACCCCAACTTTCATTAAATCCCTAATACACAGACACTTTCTTTGTTATTCATCTGTGGTATTTAATTATTTATTTTTCTTCCTCTTCTTTCTTTGTTAAATTCCACTATTCTTCTTACTTCTTCCTCTATATTTGTCAATTTCCATTATTCTTTTTTCATCTTCTTCCTCTAGTCATGGTTTGTTTAGAGGATTTGGAGTTTTATGGTTTTAATATGTATGGTTGTTGGACCCCACACCCCACACCCCACCCGAAGGTGTTTGCAAGTTATACTGCGGCGTGTGTTTGGGGGTTATACCCCGGCGTGTGTTTGCTTCAGTTTGATTATTTCGTTTGATTATTTCGTATTTTGTTTGCAACGGATGTCGGTGTTTGTTTCAGTTTGATTATTTCGTTCTCTTCGTATTTGATTCAGTTCGTTTACTTCGTTTGATTGAGTTTGTTGTTCGATTCGCATTCGATTCAGAATTTTGCTTTTCGTTTTTCGAATTTTGGATTGGGATCCGGTTCCCGGATCGGGTCCCAATAATGGTAATCCTATATCTCCTTTTATTTATTTAGTGTTTGTTGTTATTGCCTTTAAATAAAGAATAATTTTTGTGTTTATAAGGCTCCAAATTTTGTCTATAGAGGCGAAAGCAATAGAGAAAAGTGGTTCCTTTTATGGTTCCTCATGTTTTAGAGTACAAAATTGAAGGTTAGTAGCTTTAATATATGCATATGAATTCTATCAATTCCTAAATTTGTCTTTAGGAGACAATGCAATTTTTTAGTTGAATGTTATAACTTGACAAGACTTTGTAGTGCTATTGTCAGGTTAACTATCATCATGACGGGGAAAATGATACAAAAAAGAATGCTATTTGTATTTTAATTTGTTCTTATTAGTTTTACATTTAAGTTTCTTAAAGAATAATAATAAACCTTATTAGGGTTTCAAAACTATATATATACATATTATTCACTATTATTTTTGTAAATTGAAGTTTGTATTGATAGGACTAGATCAAAATTTAAGAAGTTTTATAAGTTACAATATATTTAGCCCAATATAACATATAACCAAGTAACAAATTAGATTTCATTATGTTATATTTTTCTCTGGCTATTGACTTGTAGAGATAAGAGAATGTCGTATGGAGAGAATAGTGTAAAATAAAAAGTGACTATAATTTGATGTACATGTCATGAATGACTCTTTTAGGTCCTTTTGGAATTTGTCTATCTCACTATTAAAAAGCTAGGGTGAGAAAAGAAAACACTTTTTATACTTAATTCTTATCCAACTACTTTTTTTTTTTACATTTTGTTAACATCTCAATCACATAATCATATTTATTTAAGTTGGGATTTATTTTTGTTTAATTAGTTATACACATTCTCTCTTTTTAGTATTGGTAACTTTTTATGTCATTAGGTATAAAATTTCAAAAGGAGAATGCAAAGAATGATTTTTTCAAATTTTGATGGAAATCTTTACTATTTTATAGAAATCCAAAGATGAAAGTTAATGATTGGTTTAATTAATTTTGCTTTATGCAAGTTTATGAAAAACTTATGAAATATATATATGTCACCAGATCTTGATTAAGATGCAAATAAGAAAGTTAATTATAAAAAGACATCAATAAAAGCACCATATTAAATTTAAGATCAATAAGGTCCATTATTGGTATTTGCTAATGGTTGGCAAGATTTTATATTCCAAATGTGACTGGCATGTTATAGAGTTGGATTTGAAATACTATATTACGTTATTTATTTAAAAAGGAAGTACACATCCATGTACTATAGAAATTGTACTATTAATCTCTAAGGGATCAAGTGCAAGCTTTGGCTTCTCTTTATGGCTGAGTGCTTTGGCTTTGTCAACTTCCCAACCAGTTCTTTTACCTGAATCTTTAGCTTAAAAGTTCATCTCTTTACTTGACCATTGTCCTCAAAGCCCTTCCCTTGTTCATTTTTTTCTTCTTATTCTTTTTTCAAACTAAACCACTCAAAATATTCTTGATTTCTGAGGGATATTTTTATCTCTTAACCATTAGCATTTTCCCTCCTATTGCAATCTTTAGTTTCTTTTAGTAACAAAAGTTTTGGAAAATTGAGAGTTGACAAAATCAGACAATTTTAGAATGGAGTCAAACCTTAAGGAAATCAACCAAATATATAAACCATTTTTGCCCTTTACCTTTCATAAAATTTAACTTAAGTAGCTAAACCAAGAAGAAGCTGGAGATAGGTAGTGAATGAAGATAGAAATTATGCATTATGCTATACTTCTCCTTCAGTAGAGGAAGGTCGAAGCGTGGTTGCCTTGGCTATCTAGGTTCTAAAAGATGGAGAAAAGATGTGAACAACAAGTTTAGTAGGATTATTTTATAAGAAAATAATCACTTTTCTAATAACAAAGGAATAAGCAATGAGAGCTTGGAGGTCAAGAGGTTTGGTGGAGATGTTGTTATTGGAGGATAATGTGATAGTATTGAAATTTACGAACTAAACAAATGCTATGGAAGTAATGGAGGAAGGAACTTAGCTTATTTTGAACCAACCGTTATTTCTCTAACCATGGAAGTTAGGATTATAGTTGGAAAGCATTAAGTAAGACAAGATACCAATATGGATAATCCTGCATAGGTGCCGCTATAATACTAGTCAAGAAAAAGGCTCACTACATTTGCATGCTATGTTGGAGTCCTTTTTATGCATTGATGAGATGAATTCCCTATGTAAAAGGCTAGGATATGCTCGACTTTGTGTCCAAGTGAGTATCCTGAATGAACTTTTAGATACCATCCCATTTTTTAGATTGAGTGAGGAAGATGAATTAGTAGAGGACACTATAAGAGTATCATATTAGTGGAGACATAAAGTGACAAAACAAGGTAAAATTTAAAAGGAAACTTAAAGAAAATTCTTAAATGGGATGTAGATTTATAAATAAGGACTGACCTTAATGCGGAAGCGGTTGATCGATTTTTCGATTGTTAATCCACGTTTCAAAGTTGGCTAGTAGGATCACCGTTAATCCACGTCCCAAACTCTAAACTTTGATGGTGTGTTTCACATGAGAAAGAATGAGAGAGTTTTTTTCTTTTATCGCAACAAACATTTTTATTCCACTCCCTGAATTCTCCTTTTATATGAGAATAAACATAACTGACGGAGGTTATGTTATGTGGCTGTTCATCTTGTGTCCTTTCATGTTGTCTAACTGCCAATAATTCCCACTCGGCCACATAAGTCACGAGTTACATCCTCTCTCTAAAATTTCACGTGACATACTGAGAATGGGGTATGCGACCATTAAAGAACCAGTAGTGTTATATTAAGTCACCATCTAACTAACATAACACTTTCATATAGTCATGATACCCCAAATCATCCAAAATATTACCAAACACATACACTGTCCCTTTATGTTCATAGATATATCATATGATTATACACCAAGTATAATCGCCTGGGTTAATATGGTGATGAAGGAAAAGATTCTTCCTTAGACACTCATAATAATCCATCTTAGCTTAACTGCTTTCTTAATGTGCTTCGCTAGACTGTATACATCTTAGCCCTTAAAAAAATACACTAAAGTAGCAACACCAAGCCTTGACTTCATATCATAGTTCTAAGTAGAATGGTTTCATTCAATTAGACATTAAAGTCTATGGGATCATACAGTGACAGAGAAATGGATTTAATTGTCACTCCATAAGAAGGTCGTTATATAGCACACATAGTATGAAATATGTGTCATAGCATAGCTCCCACTAAGTTAGGCATGTCACTCTTTTATGCTATGCAAATCATGAATCTAGCTTTACTTAAAAACTAATATGAGACAATAGATTAACATACCTAATGCTAATCTTGGCACTCGAGATTTGGCTTTAAAGCTTTAATATGAATTCTGAATCTTTCATATCTGACTTATCAGAGTCTCATCTTAGACTTACTAAGGTGACTATTCAAATATAAAAACTTATCATGGATACTACACAAGTATGAAGATAACACAATATTACATACACTCAATATTAATATTGTTAACTCTCATCCTGCCCGTTACTCAAGCGTTAGGGCGATTACCTATATGACAAGGTTAATCAGAAGCTTGGTGTGTGGTGACATTACAATGTGTCTTATTATGTAATTGTGTACCAATGAACATTTGAGAAATAAACTTTTATTAAATAAAAGCTCGTTACAATTGAAAATATGTTCATTATACAACAAGATATAATGCAATGGAAAAACTAAACCTACGTAAACCTAAACTCATCACATGAGCCTTAATCGAATCTAGGAGAAAAGGTTTAGTAAAGGGATCAGCTACCATCTTGTTAGTAGGTATATACTTTATGGCAACCTCTTTAGTTTTTATGATGTCTCTTACAAAATGATAACGCCTTTTGATATGCTTAGATTTTCTACGAAACTTCAGATCTTTAGCAAACTATATGGCTGCAGTGTTGTCACATAACAATTCATCCGGATCATTAATTTTGGGAGTAAGATTAGGATCCTAAAGAAAACTTCTCAACCATATTGCCTCATGAGCGGCAAGACAATAAGCAATGTATTATGTTTCCATCGTTTATAATGTTATACTATTTTTGCTTCTTGCCGCACAAAGATATGGCTCCCCCTCCCAAAGTGAAGACATATGCTGAGGTTAACCTAGACTCATCCAGGTCACCACCCAATCAGCATCTGAATATCCCCTTAACCTTAAATCCTCGCCTTGATAGCAAAGGACCAGGTCTGAAGTACCACAAAGGTATCGAATTATCCTTTTAATTGCTTGCCAATAAGCAGGTCCTGGGTTGCTTTGGTAACAACTTACCAAACTAACCGCAAAGCAAATGTCCGGCTGTGTACACAACATAGCATACATTAAGCTTCTTACGACACTAGCATAGGGAACATTACTCATTTTTTTCTTTTTCCTTCTCTGTTTTAGGGAATTGATCAAGACTCAAAGTAAAACCCTTTTCAACTGAAGTGTCAACGGGTTTGGAATAATGCATTCAAAAACATTCCAAGATTTTATTAATACACGCTTCCTGACTTAATCTAGTTATTTCCACACCTAGGACATACCTAGCTTCACCCATGTCCTTTATATCAAAGATAGAGGACAACCACTCTTTAGTTATCTTAAGCATCTCCATATTATTGTCGGTTAGTAATATGTCATCAACATACAAAATAAGAAACAAAATTCCACTTGTTCTCTTGACATACACACATTGGTCTTTTGAAACCATAACCAAGCCAAAAGAAGTAATGGCTTCATGGAATCTAAAATACCACGATCTAAAAGACTGTTTGAGACCATATCTGGATCTTTTAAGACGACAAACTTTGTCTTCTTCACTTTTTGATACAAAACCAATAGGTTGATTCATATAAATCTCTTCCTCAAGGTTATCATTAAGGAAATCAATCTTTACATCCATTTGAAACAACTCTAGGTCCAAATAGGCAACCAGAGCTAGAAGTAAGCGAATAAAGGCAAATCTCATCACAGGAGAAAATGTCTCTTCATATTCTATACCCTCTATTTAGGTATAGCCTTTCGCTAGTAAACGAGCCTTGAGATTGTCGATCGTTTCGTTCGCCTTACGTTTTATCTTGAAAACCCACTTGTTTCCAATTAACTTTCATTAGAACGGAAGATCAACTAGTCCCCAAACCTAATTTCGTGTCATTAAATCCATTTCATCCCTCATGGCATGAATCCAATCTATGTGGTTAGGTGAATCAATGTCCTCTTTAAAAGAGCTTAGTTCTTCTATTTCCAAAGGAGTACAAAGGAATATTTCCTCTTAGAGTTGAAAATACCGTCGAGGAATTATTCCACGCTCACTTCTTCGGAGATTAGGAACTACATTTATCTGCCCTTATTTAGATTCTCTCTCCCCTAATTCTTGGAGATATGGGATCCTGATCATGTTGAGAACCACTCACACTATCCCTTTGAGATGTGAGATTTGGAACATGTAGACTATCCACAGGTTCTTGGTTTAGAGATTGAAGATGAACCTCATTCTCGATTTGGTTCTCTTAGGCAGGAAAAGCCTCGGTGACTTGGTGAGTAACTAAATTCTTCCCTTCATCGAGAGTATCCTGTTGTAACTCATACAAATCTAAGTCCCTTTTAATTTCACCTATGCTTGGGAACTCATCCTCAAGAAACTCCACATTGTGGAAAGCAACTTCCATCATGCCACCATTCAGGTGCTCACCAAACATAACATACCCTTTAGAATGTTTAGGGTATCTTATAAACACCATTTTAGTGGCTCTTGGACCAAGTTTCCTATGTTTATAAGTTGGGTTGTGTACATAACTAGCCGAACCCCATAGGCATAAATGATTTAAAGAGGGCTTTCTTTCATTCTATAACTTATATGGAGTGGCGGGTACACTTTTACTTGGCACACGGTTAAGAATATAAGTTGTCATGAGCAACGCATCTCTCCAAAAACTAATTAGAAGATGAGCATGTGCCATCATTGACCTGACCATATCAAGAAATGTTCGAATCAAAAATTTAATTCCAATGATTGCAATATAGGATGCAACCTCATGTCGTCTCACTTAATCGGAACCTAATGAAATGGACCTAAGCTAGCCTATATGTCATAAAATGCAAGCAAAATTAGTAAGGAAAGGGGGT
>JANKYE010000001.1:11962702-11974849 GCA_032467995.1 Erythroxylum dillonii | reverse complement strand
CTCAAGTTTACGACTACACAAGGTCATTTTATGGAATTGTGTAGTTCGTCAAGTTTATGGACTTGCCAAACCATTTTGATATGTTTATGTGTTCTTGATTTGTTTATATGTGTGATGCATTCATGTTTGAAATTGTTTATGATTGGTGAAAAAATGTGAGAAATTTGAGAAATGAGAAAGTGAGTTTTCAGTCATAAAATTTTGGAAATGGTTTATATTTTTTATTTGAAAAGTTGAAAAGTTTGAGAATGAAGTTCCTACTGTGAAATATTTATAAAATGGAAAACGTTTTTGAAAAATGTTTTTTGCTTATTTTTCGATTTATAAACATGTTATCCACGAGCTGTCAAGCTCACCCCCCCTTTCATCCCCATCTACAGGTATCGAGCAGGAGACCGGATGAAAGGAAGTCAAGGTTTTTGTTAGATTTTATTTGTTTTGAGTTTTATGTATTTGGGATTTTAGTATTGGATTTGTATATGGCTTAGAAAGCCATTTAAGTTTGTAGTGTATTCATTTCGGAATGTAAATAAATGTTGAAAGTGAGTATGGATTTGAGTTTGTGTATGATTATGGAATTGGATTATGTAAGTAAATTATGGTTAGTATATACGAATATGAAGGTGATTGGATATAAATGGAAATTGCATATGATTATGAGTTAAGATATGTTTATGACTGTATATGAATGGGTTTGGTTGTGATATGAATTCCGGACGGGAGGTCCGATGATTTTGAGTTTTGTTTGGGATTATAGAAGTTTGCATAATCTATTTGCAGGTTTGGGTTTTGTTAAAATGCAGCCGTTATGCTGCCCGATTTTTGTTAACGAGCAAATATGATTTGGTTAATAGATGAATTATGGGATAAGTATGAATGTTTTGATATTAAGATATACATGATTAAGAGAAATCTAGTAAAATTGGGATTATAGAAAATTATGGCAAAGGAAATTGAGATTAGAATGGATGAATTTCCAAATGGGAAATTATATTGTTTTAATTTGTATAAGATTGAATAGAGATGAAAGGAATGAGGAAAAAAAATTTATACCGGTTTTGATTGAATTAGACCAATTGTCGTATGGTTTCCAACGCGATAGATTTTATAAGATACACGTTTTCGGATGTCGGATTCGCGTTGGATTTGTTTGATTTGTTCCACTTTTGATTTGTTTCGCTATCCGTTCCTTCGTTTTCCGCTTTTCCTATTGGAGTCCGGTTCTGAGATCGGATCCCAACATGCGCTCTATCCAGAAATTTTGAATTAAGAGGGAATGTTGGGAATTAATTCAAAATTTAGAGTTTTTTAAATTCCTTTAGAATAGGCCTTAGATTACCTTAGAATAAGTTTTAAATTATCTTTAATCTTATCTTATAAGTAAGATTTGGTGGCTGGAAAACCTATTTTAGTTGTTTGTTTTTTATCTATACAAGACAACCAATTTTAATAATAAATGTATAGGAGTGTTACGTATTGTTTAAACTTTATCTTATCCAATCTCATTCATCTTCTTTTTCCTTAAAATTTCAACAGATTTGGCCTCAAGATGTAACAATTCATATTCATACTCACCTTTTATTACTCTTAACATTGACTCGTTATTATGTTGCCACTGCAAAATCAATTAATTCTTCCAGTTCTGTCAATGCTTTTACAACTTCTAGTGATCCTTATTAATCATCTAAGGTTTTAACTTCTGGTCAATTGTCTCCAAAGCGTTGTGCTTATGCATTAGCTTCTTCTCATGAATCTAAGCCTAACCCTTTTGAAGAAGCTTCATGATATAAGAAATGGCATGACGTCGCACAGAATGAGATAATAAGCCCTGGACAAATTAGAACTTAAGAACTTACCACATTGACAGGAAGCAAATAGTTGCAAGTGGGCGTAAAGATAAAGTATGATGGAATAATAGAGACAAAAGGTTTGTGTGAGGAGATATGATGAAACTTCCTGTTGGTTTTAAAGATGCTTCTCCAACTCAGGTGCAAGTTAAACTAAATCTCGTTATGGTTTGAATCTTTATGATTTGAAGCAAGCCCATAGATTATGGTATCAGAAACTTTCCAATTCTATTATTTATAATTGTTCTACTCAATGCCATCATAACTGCTCACTTTTTGTCAAGCATGAATCCACTGTTTTTATTGCTCTTCCGGTATGTGGATAGCATTCATTTGAATAGTTATCACCTGGATAGCGCTTTCCCTAGTTTTGAAGTTGCAAGATC
This sequence comes from Erythroxylum dillonii, assembly GCA_032467995.1. Taxonomy (NCBI): domain Eukaryota; kingdom Viridiplantae; phylum Streptophyta; class Magnoliopsida; order Malpighiales; family Erythroxylaceae; genus Erythroxylum; species Erythroxylum dillonii. The sequence goes on along the minus strand of JANKYE010000001.1, from coordinate 11,972,616 downwards.
CGACTAAAGAAATATGTTTTTGTAGCGAAAATAGAGGTTACAATTATTTGTTAAAACAGGTTTTCTTGGTTGAAATCAGAACCTATGAGTTTTCTTTCACAATTGTTTGACAGGCCTACCAAAGCTCATATGCATCCAGTGAATAAACTATTACATTACTTAAAAGGAAGCCTAAGTCGGGGATTTTTTTTCCTTAATTTTAAGGAAACTTTAGCAAATTAGTTTTTGCATCTCAAACTCGACGTGTTGGTCAAATATTTGCCGTTCTGTTTTTTGTTTTCCTATGGAGTATGGAGATGCAAGATTTCATGGAAAAAAAAAAAAAAAAGAAGCTGATTACTATGTCGCGTTTTTCTGATAAATCTGAGTACTGTACCATGGAGCTGCTCCTTGTGAGGGGGTTTGTTCATAATACTGTCCTTTTATTTTGTTAATTCAATATTCCAAGAACATACTGAACATTTAGAAATTGATTGTACTACTGTCCTTCTAGGTTAGTATATAAAATACCTTTTTTTTTTCCTTCTTTTGTCTTTGAACTGATATAGAATCTTTGATAGTAAACAAGAGAATTAAATTATAATTCTCATTTTCACTGCAGTCCCAACTTACCATACTCACGAAAAGAATGAGAATTGGAAATTGACGAGGAAAACGAGCTTGCAAGGAAGTATAGTGGAGATTTCCATCAGCTCTTTACCTCAAAAGAATGATCATAATATCGAGATTAGCAGTAGACAGGGTTTACCCAATCAAAATTTTAAGAAATCTTCGACAGAAACTTCTACTCTACACATACACCGAATCTTTCATCATGATTGATGCACTTGCTCTCAATGCTAAGAACTCAGGGTGCCACACCTTGGTCTTTGACTAATTTGTTTGACGACACACCTGTAATTGAGCGCACATAGATCAGTCCTTCAGGAATGGATTGCCATTCTACGTTGATTGGATTTGGAAGCACTTGAAAGCTTTCTCCTTTAGAAGTGAGAAAACGAACAAGGCGAATGTTGTCATCATCTCATTCAAGATGAAGTTCCCATGGGAAAATCTTCCCCACATAAAGTCATGTTTAAGTCGGGTAGCAAGAAATGTGCATCGTGGATTGATACAGCCTCGTCCTTTTCAGAAGATTGTTGTAATAACGAATGGTCATCTGGTTGGCCACGTGTAGACAAAGTAGAAGGAATGTGATTGAGAGAAGAGGTATCTCCGTCGGGGGAGCTATGACAGCAACTCGTTTTGTGCAGTGTAGAACTCGATTTAAGATCAAGCTGTAAAGCACGAGGTTGTTATTGGAGACCACAGCACAAAGCATTGTTACAGGGAAATTGAACAACTCACCTTCAGTCTTTTCAAGTTCTCATTTCTTGCACTCTGTTCCTTAAATGTTTCTCGCATTGTGCACAACTCCTGTTCAATAAACTCAAGATCAACATTTTGAGAAGGCAAACTCACTTATGACGACAAATACACACACCAGCAAGCACTTACCTTTTTAAGTTGCATCCTTTCCTTCAGCAACGAGCTCACCTCTTCATTAAGTTCAGCAAATGTCTAAAATGTTGGAGTTATAAAAATATCAGCTATTTTTTAGTTAACATCACAGTGGAAAACCCTAAGAATCTAGTTGACTTAAGGATGTCCAGAAAGTTGGTCAGGGACCACACTTTACCGAATTTTGAAAATTTTCAAAGTGAAATCACATAATTAAAGACAGTTGGAACATTATAATCCTCAGAAATTCACTAAAAATTTGAAGTTTAATTCTTTCGTTATATTATGTTCAAATGCATTATGAATATCATTGTAATTGATTCTCAAATTAGACAAAATCACTAATTTATATCAGAATTTTGTTAACTTAAATTTATGTGACACTTTTCATTTTTTATATAGGACATTCTGCTAACTAAAGTGACAGCTCAATTGCCCTTAGCCTATTTATTATTTAAAGCTTAGATTAAAGATCATATATATATATATATATATGAATTGAAGGGTTAAATTGATTATAATATTGAAAGTAGATGGACGTTACATCTAAAATAAAGTATTACCTTAATGGAATTCTGACAGGAATTAGTAATTTTATTTATTTGGACTCACTTAAGATAATTATCATAACCTAAAGAATTTATGTCAACATTAAAAGTTTGAGATGAAGTCCAAATTTTAATAAAAATTTAAAAAATCAGAATATATTCCTTTTCTTTTCCGAATTAACTGGTAAAGGGAGAGAGCATTGGAATTTAAATCCGTATGAAAGATTACCTTCTTCTTTCTCGACCTCTTAAGGGTGCTGCTGACAGCTAAACTGTTGGTATTAACCTGCAAAACATATGGCATACAATATATGTAACTTTAACGTTACGAAACCAATTAATTGGGAAATAAAAGTAGAGTAAAACACAAGAAAATAGTCTTGACGTTCACGTACATTAAAAACCAAAACACTCGAACAGCCAAACGCCAAACTTATGTTATCTATGTTTGGAACCCTTATCAATTTTAATCGATCCAAAAATCCCAAACAAGAAACAAAAAAGACGGACGTGGCCAATCTAAGGGGTAAGGGCGCGACAGAGCACCTCTTAATTTGCTTTCTTAACATGATGTCTCCTTCTAACATTCTTCTTCTACCTATTAACCCATGGGGTCTATTATGTCCCTTCAAACTTATTCATCTGTTCAGTTTAACTATGTAAAGAACATCCAAGCTCAAGGTATCAACGTAGCTGCGATATCGAGCATTCGAACTACTACTCTGTACTTGATCAAAATTATTTTTAAAAAGAAATGGATAAATATCATTTAAAGCAAAACGAGGGGAAAAAAGAAAAAGCAGCGACTCAAAAGTCAAAGGTCGCTCCAATACGACAGCAGGTTTTTCTCCAATGCTATTTTTCAAAAAAAGGTTGTTCTCCAATGCTTGGAGGCACACTCTCTGTTACCCTGGGCCACCAATGATCTTCAACCACGTCCACCTGAAGCCGCGTGACAAGATAACAATCTCACGTGACCGTCTTCTCTCATAACTTCTTTACTGCACATGGCACAACCCAGCTTTCTACCTTCAAGGCTTTACAGACCAATACATTCGCCCTAGTAACTCTGCTACCTCAAACCAAGAGTCTTATTAATCTTACAACACATCCGGGTGCGGACTAACGCTACATTAAGCTCATGTGAACCACAATCATTGACTAAACTGAAATTATATAATGCATAGTAGTGTGCGTAATGCATAACCCAAGCCAATAGTAAATGAGCAAAACGCCGTCACTTTCACCAAACTAACCGGACTTCTCCGGTTGGCGGGGCCCAGAGAGCCTAGTGGCGTATGGGCTCCACATCCATTCGGAGTACTCCACGTTGATTTCAAAGCCGAAAGCAACGGAAGAGATTTGACTTAACATTGCTCACAAATATATAAACAACATTCAGATAAAAAAGAGGGATGACGGGAAACTTGGTCCTTTCTTATCCTACGAGTTTTGGGTTTGCATCTGACAGATCTGTCTTCTCCGAAAATTACAGATTCTAATGAAATAAGAAAAAAATAAAAATCATAACAGAACAGGGAAAGAGAAAGAGAAGGAAAAAGAAGAAAGAGATAGAATGACAGCTGACAGACGTTTGAAGAAACTTTGAAGTTTGCTAACCTTACTTACGTGACAAGGTTAATAGAAAAATAAAAGGAAAAAGAAGGATAATTAGTAACGAGCGTGAACCATAACAGACGGATAGTGACGGTAGTTAGGGGTAAACAGAATCAGAGAAATTCACGGTTGCCTGCTAATTACAAAATTACCAACCCAAACCCAAACTCAGACTCAGACAAGAATCTTCACAGACCTCCACGCTGCCAACGAAAAACCCCAAATCTACTCAACTCATATCAACGTCCAACACATCAGCTAAACGCCCAGCCCAAACGGAACGAGAAGAGGAGAAGAGAGGCAAAGAGCGAGAGATAGAGGGTAGAACCTTGGATCTGACGCCCGACGGAGACCGGTTAGTGTGGCGGCTGGTTTCTTCGAAGCCGTCTGCGGTGGCAGATGGAGAACCAGCACCGCTCCAAGACAACGGCGTCGTAGGACTACACCTCGTGAAAGAATCACCTTCTTTCCTCTTGGGAGCAACGTCACTTCTTGTGGAACTCGCTGTCGCCGGCCTTGACCTAGGGAGGCGGAGTCCCCATCTGATCGGAATCACCACCAGAGGCTTCGCCGCCCCATTGGCTTTCTTGAGCCGCACAAGCAGGTCCACCACCACCATGTCGTCTGTCATCGCCGCCCTCACCCACTCGTCCTTCGTCGTAGTCATCATACTCAGTGCCAAGTTATTCTTCAAGTCCAAACTTGTTTAAGGTTTGTACGCACATAGAGATACAGTGATGTCAAGAGTATATCGAATGTAGGTAGATAGAGAAAAAGATGGGAAGAGATGGGGAAAAGGAGACGGAGGGAGAGAGAAAGGAGGGGTAGGGCTAATAGAGAAATTAAAATGAATGAAAGGTGCTGGGGAAATATATTTATATTTACACACATATATATACGTCGTAGTAAAATTAATTCGGTTGTTTATTATTATTATTTTCTTAATCCTGTATCGCCACATCCTTCTTACGGTTGGTTGGTTGGTTGGTTGGTTGTGGGTGCGGGTGCGGGTGCGGGAGGAGTAGTACTTGTAGGGTTGTGGGTGAATGAACTTTTATCGTTTTTCTTCTTCTACTTTTGTTTGACATGTGACACTTTTAACTTTTATTATATTTTTAATAAACAAAAATTTTTATAACCACTATTTAATAGTTGTTCTCCAATAAAGTCTCCCGTTTAGCTCTCTTGTATACTTTTCCGGCGATTTCAAAGAAGTAAATAAATCTTTTCTCCATGCCCAAGACATCAACTTACCTCCTCGCTCGTTTTGCTTCACTTCTCTCACAATCCCAAACTTTTCTTCGCTTGTTCAACTCTCAGTTGCCCACCATTCTTTGATTCCCGCCCAACAATTCCATACTCGAATGCTCTCTCTTAGTTTGGATTGAAAACCCCTGTTTGGCAATGAAACTCATTTTTGCATATGCTACCTATGGCGTCCCAATTGAGTCAAGGCTCGTCTTTGATTCGCTTCAGCTTTAAACTGTCTACTTGCGCAACCTATTGATCGATGGGTACGCTAAAAGTCATGCGTATAGTGATGCCTTTGTCTTGTTTCAACAAATGTGCTTTCTAGGAGTTGCTGCTCAAGATTATGCCTTTGCGACAATAATGAAAGATTGTAGCGAGGCCACTGATTTGGATGCTGGGAAAGTGGTTCATTGGAGATGTGTGAGGATTGGATTTATTTTTGATGATGTTGTTGCCAATTCACTTATGTCAGTGTATTTCAACTCAGGATAATTTAGCCAATGTTTGAAAGCGTTTGATTAAATGCCTCATAGGAATGTGAGTTCTTGGGATGTTGTAGCAAGATATGTGGATTATAGGGATCGTTCTTGTCATAAATAGATATTCTACTTTCTTAAACATATGCAGCTTGATGGCTTAAAGCTTGAGCAGGAATAACATATTAGCCTTTGTTTCCTATGAGAAGCGAGACAACATAACCTGTTTCTCGTGATAATTTCGAAAAAACTTGAATTTGTGTAAGTATCATGATTTAGCCATAGCTTTGAAGTTGTTTGCTGTTGACGTCATCCTCCTCTATTTAGCTATACACACGCTTTCTTATATAAGCTTTGCAACCACGAAGGTAAGATCATGGCAACAAGTCAACGATTTAAAAGCTGACTTGTTACGAGAAAAATTTAATGTTTTGAAGGTTTAATTAGTAGTGAATTATTATAAAACCGATATATAATAAAGCTATTATAAAACAGATATATAATAAAAATGTTCTAATTATGTTCACAACCTAATGCAGAAACTATTTGATTGAGTAATTTAATAGTGAGTTTTCTCAATGTTGGAGTGCTGTCACTGATTAATCTCCACCAATCATCTGTATTTTAAATTAATAGTTATGATAAATAAAAATATACTATCATAAGTAAAGAATGAATTAAAAGTATAAAACTTACTTGGCTGCATTTTTTTCAATTATAAGTTCTCTCTTCGTTGTTGAACTGGCAAAACTCTCTAAATCTTCAAGATGTAATATAATTTCATTTATCGCTTGTGATTGCTTTTTAATAGAGAAAATATCTTTGCATTCAATTACATCGAACAGATCGCCCATAATATTAATTGTACATGTGTCTCCATTATATAAGCAATAAGAATTGAGAAAATAAGCTGCTAAGCAGATCTTTTAAGTAAGATGCTTATTCCATTATAGATCAATAATATATATATAAAGCTCGTACAATTTCTATTTCGCTTTAAAAAGATCTATAACTATTTTATAAGCTCTATACATACCATCATATATATACCTCAAAGATGACTTCTCATCTGATTCAATAATCCTCAACAATCTTATAAGCGGAGCCACAATCTTCACAATGATCAAACAAGCATCATGAAATTTATTATCTAGAATAATAGCACAAACTTCTTTCCCTTTTTCACTCTTTGATAATTTATGACTTGAACAATGTTTACTTGTCACTAAATTTTGAAGTGCTTATGTTCATAAACACTTTTCAAAGTAATAAATTTAGTTGTAAACCTGGTAGTAGTAAGACACACAATCTCAATCTAATTTTCTTGCTTTCTTAACTAAGACAAAAATGTGACATGATTATAGACAAAAAATTATGATCTTAGATGGGCATGAAGTAAGACTAAAAGTATGGTTCATACTACTAATATCTTTTAAAATAAGATTTATACAATGGGCATCGCATGGAGACCAATAAATATGTTCATGCTTTGATTGTAATAAGTACGTAGCTGATATATAATTAACTGCATTATCTGTAATAAAATACACAACATTCTTTAGTCCAATCTACTCAACAATTTCATAAAATAATTTAGATAAAGCATTAGCATTTTTTACCATATCATAAGCATCACCAGACTTGATAAAAGTTATTCTAATAGTACAACAAACAAAGAACTTAATCAAGGTTCTTTGTCTTTGTTCAATCCACCCATCTGCCATAATAGTGCATCCTGTTAATTCTCAACTAAACTTATATGTATCCACAATTAACTGGCATTCCTTTTATAAATCCTAAAGCAAAGGCACATGCAGCTCATAATAAGATGGTACCTTAAATCCTGAATATATTGATGTTGTAACATCTATTGCTTTTTGAAAATATGGTAAATTTAAAGCGCTTAAAGGAATGCATGAATGATAGAATCATCTAGCCCATGCTCTTTTACATCACAAAACAACATCCTCACCAACCAAAACACTTTTTAAACTAGGTTGAAAACCATGAGTAGTTATTAAAGAAAAATAAGAATCTATGTCAACAGTAGTTTTCCTTTTCCCTTTATCTAGTACTTGTGCTTCATCATCTTTAAATGATATATAAAGAGCCTATGTATTTTCCTTTTTCTTTTTTACTTGTTGCTACAAATATTTTCCAATCATATCATGTACATCAAGTGGTACTTTTTTTGCAAGAAGCAATATTACCCTTAATACTAGCAAGATGTTTTTTTATTTTAAAAATTCCTCCCCTTTAAATATTCTACCACAAAACATACAATTATATTGGATATTCCCATCAGATGCTCAAGAAGAAGAAAAATAATTCCATGGTGGATTAGACTTACCCCGAGTAAAAGATGATTCGATATTCTCCATTATGATTTAACCTAGAATTTTTTAAAAATAAGATCGGGTATGCTATCGTTAAGGTAAAACTCTCGTATTTAATTAATTCTCATCATCAGTTATAATAGAGAATGATAGTCACAAAGATAAAAATGTTGTTTAGGATACCATTTTTCAATAATTATAAACCTTGGTATATCGTAAATATAGGTCAAAAAAGCAAAGACAAAAAGTTATGCTATTGGTGTTTCTGTTTGTATAGGTCGTCTTTGCTTTAGAAAAGATTTTGTAAGTATGGAAGTAAAGTGAGAGGGTTAGAAATCCTAGCAAGAGTTGAGATGATTTATGGGCAAATGAATTTCCAATTTGTGTTTACATTTGTATCCTTTTGTGTGCAATACCATAACAGAGAGACATACATAGTCTTGTCCAGATTTGTAGTTATGTTTCTCAGTTTAATATTTAATATTGGAATAGGTAACTTTAAAGTAAATACCATTGGTGTGAAACAAAAATCTTGAAGTTAAAGATCCAGTTTTACGGTCATGTTTTCCAATAGGATCAAAGTCAAAAATTAAGAAGACACACAAATGGAACATACATATATGTACATATATAGTTATACACAGAAGACCAACAACGAAACAAATACATAGAAGATAAACAGGATGTTACCACTTATTAAACTTTGCTCCAGCAATTGCTCAGCTTTTAGGTAGCCTCGCCAAATATTGCTAGTATTTAGTTTTGGGGTTTTAGATTAATAGAGTACTTCAAAGAGTGTATTTAACCCAACTATCAAAATCAAAGATTGAAATAAAATAAAGTTGTAACTATTAGAAAAAAAAAACTAATTAATCAATATTACCCTTATGGATCCTTATCTCCTTATATTTTAACATGTTGAAACCTTTCATAACTGATTTAGCTCAAGTTTATCGTATAAATTTGCGACACTTCCATAGCTTTTAATATACTTTTTGACTCTTAATTCTTGATTTTGTGTTTAAATTAGTCCTTAAGTGTTAGCTTATATTTTATGCAATTTGATAGTAAAAATTGTTACAAATTACCATTAATTGCATTATAATTTTTCTAAGGACAATTGATACTACAAATTGTTATTTTTGATTGTAAGAGCCTAAGGAGTTAAAAGGAGTCAGATAAGTCAACATGAGGATGTGAGCTCCAGAAAGTCCGTTGCGGTGCACCAAGAAGAAAGTTCGCTGCGGCATAAGCTAATTATCTCGCCTGCGGCGCACCATGAAGGAATATCTCCCCGCAATATAAATTAATTATTTCGACGCGGCGAGTGATCCAGAAAATGCACGCCGCGATGCAACTCTCTCATCGCCGCGGTGAACAATCGGATATTCGGACTAAATTTGGAAAATTCTCACCATTCCGACCCGACCCACGACCCATCCTTTAAAAACCATGCCAAATTAGGTTAAAGGGGATTTTTTCATGCGGCAGGCAGTGGAGATATATCCCCCGACTGACACCCAACGACCATTATTACCTCTTATCCGCGACCATCATCAGCCACCTCCGATTAGTTTCATTGTCAACTCCACCGCTGGTCACTACTGCTACCATGGGTGACATCAGAGCTTTCGCAGATGTGAAGGGTTCCAGAGTCATACACGACTAAATCATCATTCCCTCTTGAAATGTAGCAATAACTTGAGTTCACCGGGCTTCAAAAGGGAGTTATTTTACATTGTCAAGTTTAACTGCATAGTTGTAAATTTCTGAGTTAGGGTTTACGGCAATGTAGTTAAATTAGCTTAGTTAAAGTTTAATCAAGTGTGGAACGATGTCATGTGTTATGGATTTGGTTATATGTAGAACTTTAATTCTTAATATATGAAGTTTCATATAGTCTTTTTGGTGATTGTGTTAATTCTCTTTTATCTGCCTAGTTGTGTTTGATATTGAGATTATACTTGATCCAATTTGACTACTTGCATTAACTTGTCCATTTCACACACTAAGATGCATTTAGCAAGATTTTAAGAAATGGAGTTCATTGATTAAAATCTTAGGGGGCGTTTGGTTTGAGGGTTTGGGAATGAAGGAATAGAATCAAACCAAAAAGTAGTGTTTGCTTTGGGGTTTTCAATTCCAAGGGAATGGATTCATTCCAATAAATTTGGGAATCCACTAAA
>JANKYE010000001.1:11900047-11911353 GCA_032467995.1 Erythroxylum dillonii | reverse complement strand
ACTCCCATTCTAGCCCATCTTACTCTCATACAACTCAAAACTCAAGATTCAAACCAAACACCAAAATCAAAACTCACTTACGATTTCCTGCATAGTTATTGCAGCTGATCTATCTCCTCGTGCATGTGTTTATTTCCAGCAAGCAAAACATCACAAAAAAATTAGTTATGGAATTTAGAAACTTAGAAGTTTACTTACCTTATTTTCAGAAAATCACAGCATGAGATTGAAGACCAAAACTCGGTGAAGAACAAGCTATCCGAAGAGAGAACAACGAAAGTTTTTGCCTAATATCTTGCTTTAATAACTCATAGACACATGGCCCCCTTGCATGTGAGCCACTTGTCAGCCTCTTATAAGTGTTACATGTCATTATGTCATTTGTCCATTTTTCTTAGTCTAAAATATCTCAAAATTTTCAGAAAATTTCTAAAATTTACCAAAAAATATGAAATCATAATATGACTCCAAATAAATTTTCAGCCCCAATAATTCACATTTTAATACACTCTAATTAAATCCACAATTACATTTATAAACCAATTTACCCGAAAATGCCAATGAATGCATGTCATAATTACCTTATGCATGACGTGCATTTTCCTAATTTCACATAAATTTCTCATAATTTACTATTCTAGCCTTAACATGGGTATCGAGATGTTACAAATATCCATATCAATTTATAAATTCACATACTCAATAAAAAATGATCATGACATCAGCTAATAGTATCTTACAAATTGTAAATAAATTTAATATTATGTTAGTTTAAATAAATATAAATAAAATAAAAAAGAATAAATTTTGTGACATTTAAATAATAATATAAAATAAATAATACTTTTTTAAATTACAATAATTAAAATAAAAAAGACAAATCTAATTTATTTAATTATATATTTTTTGAAATTGATTATTCTTTTAGTGTAATTTATTCAAGGACCTAAAGAGTGCTAAATATAAATTAAATAGACTTCAATTTTATATATAATAAATTTATGGATTTATTGCACAAGAAAAGAGTTGTAAGTAGATGAACCATAAGTATTGCAATAAATTATCACTTAAATATTAAAATATTTAGTAAGTTAAAAAATACATTAAAAAATTCAGAGACTTTACCTTTAAATTGTCACTCATAATTTAAAAGTTAAAATTGTAAAAATCTTTTGCTGCTAATTTTTTAGTTGGGTATTTTATATTATATGTTGATAGAAATAAAAAAAATTGACTATAAAAATACATTCAAATGCTTTAAAGGAAATTATGAACACAAGAAGTTAGTGGTACGTTAACTTTGAACATATTACTACCCAAGCTGTTACGAGTCACCTTTAAACATATTGCCAACTAAGAGAGCAAGAGTAAAAAAGATCCTGAAAATATTGTTAACCATTAAATTAATAGTGGGCCCCATGATAAGGGAGAGATGTCGAAAATATTGTATATTCTAGTTCTCTCTGCAACTATTAAATTAACTTTAAATAAAGGAAATTGTGCAACGGTAGGCCCCTAACGAGGATAGGCCCTCGGTAGATGCCCTGCCTGCCTCTACCCAGGGCTGAGACTACCCCACACTACACATGTGGTTGGCTCTCATTGGCACAGTTCTTGTCAAGGAAGCATTGGCTTAAAAACAAAAGCAAAGGTGTTGTGTTGCTTGTATATTATATCGTTACATATTTAGTCTTTTAAGTTGTTTTGAGTTCTAAAGTAATTGGAAAATGCATTATAATAACATAATCTTGTATGTAACTGGTTAGATCTTACCGAAAGAAGAAGCATATATGCCATTTAATAACATGTGATTTCAACTATCTTATTTTCTATTTATTATTGTTCACATAACTCTTATATGTAATACTAATAAAAGTTGTAATATCTAGATAATTCTTATCTATAATATGTTCTAAATCCTTTTTGTTCATATCCTCTCTTATCTTATGTATCTATACTAGTGTATATAAAGGGTCTATGTAACAATCATCAGAAATACAATGCAAATTGTTCATTTATCACAGTATCAAAGCTCACAAGCACATATTTTTTTCCAGACAACATCAACATCCACACTCAAGCCAACCCACATTCCAATTTACACTCCAAAAGCCAAATCACATTCTAATTCGATAAAATCATCACACCAAAAACTCACAACACCAACATCCATACTTAAGAAGACATTCAACCATTCAACATAATTATCCCACAAGCCATTCATCATAACAATACCACAATCAGCATTCATAACAAACTCAATACAACATTCAAATGGCAGACATCATTATATCAATATTACCCTTTAATCAAATCACAAACTTCCTCACAACACCATTGGATTCCACTAATTATCTTGTTTGGAAAAATCAAATTGAAGTTATTTTGATTACCCCAATATCATTGGCCATGTGGATGGTACTATCTCCCCACATGCAGCTGCCTCCAGCTCAAAATCTCTATCTCCATAATTCCACAAATGGCATAAATATGATCGACTTGTCAATTACTTCCTTGCAGCATCACTCTCTCTATCAATCGTCCGACTAGCCCTTAGCTATCCCGCTACTTCCACCCTCTGGCTTGGATTAGCAGATCATTTCATGCAACAATCATCTTCCAAGACTCTCTTCTCCGTCTTCAGCTCCACACGCTGAAGAAAAGATCCAGCATTGTCTCTGATTTTCTCTCTCTTATCTTTACTATTGCTGACAATTTTACATCTATTGGTGATACAGTATCTAACGATGACCTGGTTCTCTTCACTCTGAATGGCCTCCTAGTTGACTATGAATCCTTCATCACTGCAACTAAACACCATGATACTCCCTTGATGTTTCGCAAGCTTCGCGGGAAACTACTAGTTTATGAACAATGCCTAATCTCCTTTCTCTAACCTCCACCATTTGTCACAGCTCTGTTTACCTCTCATACTGATGGTGGTCACTCCTACGACGTGCGCAACAAAGGCAGTGGACGAGCTTGCAAAGGGAGATATGACCCACTGCATTAGTCTTTTGCTTCGTGGGTTAACCCTATTTCTACTGAGTCTCCTTTTGGGCCCCTGGACCTATTGGTCCAACCAGTCCACTGCATTAACCTTCTGGACCACCAACTCCTTCATAACACTTTCATGCCCAGTTTCAACCTCTAGCCCAAGCATCCAATCATGGTTCATCTCCCAGGTCCACTAAGTCATCCACAAAGAGTCAAATTTGTTAGAAATGGGGTCATATTGTTGCCTACTATCATTTTCGAAATTCTAAGTATCATAATCTTTTTTTAATTATCGACATATTAATAATATATTTCTACAGCTTTTACTGCCACGAATATTCAACCTGAACTAGACAGTACCCACCTCAATACCAATACTGTAGCCACTGCCTACATGACTACTAATTCTCACGTCATCAAATTTGTTTTCTTGTACGACGGATCCAATCAAGTACTCATCGGAAATGAAAAAAACTCTTCCAATTTCCTCTACTAGTACATTAACTATATATAATCCTCCTTGTCCTTTTTATCTTTGAGATATTTTGATTGTTCCTAATCTTACCATAAATTTGTTATCTGTTACCAAATTTGTTTTTGATAATTTGTTTCTTATTGAATTTAATCTCTTTGGTTATATTGTGAAGGACCTTCAAATCAAGATACCACTGCTCATAGATTCCATCCACAATAACCTTTATCCATTAAAGATACCATCCCAATTTCACAATTATGTCTCTCTCAATACTATCACTGCTTTATTAGATCTATGGCATCAACAACTTGGTCATCCGTGTTACTCTATGTTATCTAGATTAGACTTGGTCATCCGTGTTACTCTACATTATCTAGTTTATCTTCTGTTTACCAGTTAAATATAATGTCATTAATTCTTGTACTTCTTATCTTAAAGGAAAAAGTTTTCGCCTTTCATCTCCATTATCCTCTCGTCTCTCTATAAAACCTTTACAACTCATTCATTGTGATATTTGGGGACCTTTCATAACTCTTTCCTTATTTGAGTATCAATACTTTATTATTTTTATTGATGAATTTAGTCGTTTTACCTAGATTTTTCCTTTGGTTCAAAAGTCCCATGCTCTTCTCTATTTTAAAACTTTTAAAACAACCATTGAAAACCTTTTCTCCACCACTATAAAAACTTTTCAATGCAATGAAGCTCTTAAACTCATCAATGGAATCTTTGCTCAGTATCTTACTACCTATAACATCACTTGTCATATCTCCTGTCCTTACAATCCTTATCGAAATGGCCTTGCTGAATGTAAAATTCATCATATCACTGAAACAGGACTTACCCTCCTTTTGCATTCCTATTTACCAAAATCTTTTTTGGTTAAAGCCTTTTCTACTATTGTTTATCTCATCATCCTTTTACCTACATATGTCCTTAATCATTAGTCCCCTCATGAAATACTTTTTCACACTACACCAAATCTCTCTTACCTTCAAGTCTTTGATTACACATGTTTTCCTTTTATAGGCTTCACTTGTCTAGATAAACTCACCCCTAAATCTATTCCTTATATTTTTATAGGATACTGATCCAAGTAAAAAAGACTACCATTTTTTTGTTCCTCACACCTCTAAACCTTATATCTCTCGATATGTGCATTTCCTAAAACATGATTTCTATTATTCCACCCTCTCTTATCATTCTTCTCCTTCCCCTTAAACTTCTTTTGTTCTCTCCTTAAAGTTTTATCCCAACTCACCCTACTCCTCCACCCTTACCTATTCCTTCTCCACCATTGTCCTCTCGTCCTTTGCTCACTTGCACGTATGATCACAACCACATTCGTAACTCCTTTGATGATTATGTCACCTTTTCCACATTTGTTATAAATTCTGATCCAACATTCTTCACTCACGTCAACAAATTTCCACACTAGCGTCAAGCCATATTTGAGGAGTTCAATGCTCTTCATCGTAATCATACTTGGACTCAAATCCCTCCTCCACCAAATGCTAACATTGTTAGTTTTAAATGGGTCTTTTGTACTAAGCAAAATCCTGATGGCTCCATTTAGTATCATAAGGCTCGACTGGTAGTTAAAGGTTATCATTAGACTCTTGACATTGATTACCCTGACACCTTCAGTTATATTGTCAAACCCGCCATGATTCATATTATTCTTACTCTTACTATGTACCATAATTAGCCTATTCGTCAACTTGATGTCAACAATGTCTTTTTACATGATCATCTTCATGAATAATTTTTTATGTCTCAACCCCCTAGTTTCGCAGGTCCCCACTATCCTCATGATGTCTATCATCTCCATAAAGCTCTGTATGGCTTGAAACAAGCTCCTCGAGTCTGATTTTCTAGGTAAGTAATTTTGTCTCATCCAAATCTAACACTTTCCTATTCATTCATACCACCTCTGATCACACAGTCTTGTCGTAGTTTATATGGATGATATCTTAGTTATAGGTTTTTCACCATCGTTCATTACATCTATTACTAATGATCTCAACACCACCTTCACAGTCAAAGATTTAAGTCCTCTTCATCACTTTCTAGGCATCAAGGCTATCACTACACCTACTAGTCTTCTAGTTACTCATCATACCTACATCAAAGATCTCCTTCTTCAAACTGGTCTCTATAATTCTAAACCTGCAGTCTAACCATTACAACTACTCTCCCTTTATCTAAAAATCATGGCCGTCTCCTTCCTGATGTTGCTAAGTATCATAACACTGTTGGTGCCTTATAATATGTTTGCATCACTCATCTTGATATCTACTTTACTGTCAACAAAATTTCTTTGTTCCTGATATCGTAGCATTGTTAAACATTAAAGTCACTAGGCATGCAAAAGGATTTAAGGTCTCATCAAAGATCCAAGTATGCATTTAGGCAAATTTTCTTAATTATGATGATAGAGAATCTTATAGAATTTTCTCATTAAGTCATTATCTTAGTAGTAGGATAATCGTCATATATTTATATAGTATAAAATACTTAAACGATTAGCTTAGTGTATATAGGAGATTGTTAGTTTATACCCTACAGTCAATCGATTGATTGTAGTTTAGCGATAATATAATTTAAAGGTATTTTTATCTTGTATATAAGTTTATGGGATAATTATATATTGCAAATGAAAATTTTATGAGATTATAATTATGAGATACATATTGCATTTATGTATTATCCCTAAATTATTCCTAGTCATTGTTCTATTAATATTGGACATTAATAGAATGCAAAAAGGCTAACTTGTGAAAGAAATAGTCGATCTCATAGGTTAAAGTATAGATATACTTAAACAAACATGTGGGTACTTGTTAGAAAACAAGTTCACTTAACATACCTGATATGAGAATTTCATTTTGGAACATTACTTGTATGTCTATAAAATTCTCATTGTGATGATTGTATAAGTGATCGTTTGACTTAAGATCTTCATAGTTATCTTGTATAGAGATTGCTATATTTTGATATTACTTATGACCTATTTAATCATGGCTCATTCAGATAGTAGTCATTGGATATAACATAAACTATATAGAAATAGTTGAGTGATCAAGATAGGATCTATCACCCTTAAAGTAATCAAGGAGCATGTTCTGTTGTTCTCGATTAGTACTGATTCGGGAAATCCTTAACCAATGTGGAATAATGCTTTGTAAAATGGTTTACAAATGTCATTAATTGAATTAGTAACTAATGGTGGAGAACTAATATGATTGGACTCAAAATAGAGTAGACATTAATTTTGTGCTCTATGTCTAATCAAAACAATCTATGATAAAAGAATTGAATTATACGAAAAAAACCATGCATAGAAAGGTTAGTCAAAACCATTTTGACATTCATAAATATCTGGTGATGATGTGTTGCTAGACACTAATCTTGATCTATGATTATAAATTGTTTAATTGAAGAAATAAAGATAAAATAAAAGAAAATTTCATTTATCTAATTCTAATTATAAATTCTAATTCTAATATATAATTATTGCCAACATATTTGGGGACTAATGGTCCCCAAATATGTTGGCAATAATTATATATTAGAATGGTCCCATATAAATAACATGTGAAATTTTTTTCTTAATACAATCCACACATATATATAGAGCAATAAAAGTTAAATTCGAAAAATTTCATTCTTTACCAATATTTTATTCTTATATGACCTAAATATTCATGTCACAAGTAAGTAGAATTATCATTCATTACGTTTATATCTATTTCTAATGGTATGATGAAAAGAACATAGGGATTCAAAATCATTAACATCAAGCTTCAATTTATATAAACCATCCATAAGAATTATATAACTAATAATGGAATTATGTAAAATAAACTAAAAAAACCATCACCAAACTTAAAAGTAAACCCACTTTCATCAAGTTCAAAAATAGAAATTAAGTTTTTAGAAATTGAAGATATAAAGAGAGTTTGTTTTAAATCTAGGTGATAATCAGTATCTAATATTTGACAATAAGTTCCCACACCTTCAATTTGGACCTTTTTACGATTTTCTTTGAATAGAAAATTCTCAGTTAGGTTATGATTTGGATTATAAGGAATCCATGCATAACATTATAAACATGAGTAGTAGCACTAGAATTAAGACACCAAGTATTAGAAGGAACTTCAGTTAACTTTAGTTTAGAGCAAACAAAAAGATTAGATGTACTTTTCTTTTCAAACCAAAATTTATATTTTAGATAATCTTCCTAATGATGTCCTTCTTTATTACATAAATGACAATTATATGTCTTTTATTCCTTCTTTTCAATATTAGTAGTAACCTATTTTACTTTGGCAAGCACTTTCTTCTTAAAGTTCTTAGCCTTCGGCTTATGAATCTTGCTAGCTCCTTGGCCCACAAGATTAATTGAATTAACTCCTTGATTATTTGGCCTTTTTTTTCCTCTTGAATGAGCATATTGTACATTCCATGTGTACTCTATAGTATTGTAGTTAATTTAAATATTGTACATTCCATGTGTACTCTATAGTATTGTAGTTAATTTAAAAAGATCGATACGTATGAGGTAACGAGTTCATGTTGGATTACACTAAAAAGGAGTCATCAACAGCCATACCCAGGGTCTTTAATTTTGCGGCAATTTTCATCATCCCTAAGACATGTTATTGTACGCTTCGTGACCCATCAAACTTTATAGGCATGAATTCATCCATTAGTGTACCAATGAGAGTATTTTCTGTAAACTATTATTTAATGCTTTTAATTTGTGAAAAAGTAGTATTAATGTTGTTGGCAATAGTAATTTGCATGAAATTAAGACATAATCTGTTAGGTCTTTTATATGTTTTATAGTTTTTCATCTCAACTTCATTGCTCATATCTGTAATGGCAGTAGGTTTTTCTTGCTACAATGCTAAATCAAGATCCAAAACACTTAAATGAAAATTAGCTTGTTTGCACCATTTAGAGATGTTCAAATTATTAAACACGATAATAGAATAAGCATGCGAATAAAGAAAAATTGTTGCAAATACATAAATGCTTTATAAATTATCGAATTCAAATAATTAAATATTCAGGATATAACTATAAGATTAATTTTGGCAAACTCAACAATATACTATCACAAATATAATACCATATAAACTTTATCAAGTAATCAAACAAAAACAAGCGAATATTAATTTTTCTTATTATATTTACTAGTAATGTAATATTAATTTACCTTTGGATAAATTCTAAAATTTTGTCAACTAATAAATATTATTTATTTATATAATTTACTCAATAGTAGGTATTAATATTTTATGAATAAATCACTATGTATATACAACAAAAATCTGCTTAATTAATTTGGTCAATTTATTGACTAGCAACCTATCTTTTTTATAATGTCAGGTATAAATTTAATATATAACACATAATTACAATAATAACACACATAAACTTAGGATGAGATTTTAATAAAATTAATAAAATATATATCATGAGAATAAAATTAAAATAGCATTAAATTCTAAAACACAGAAAAATTGGAAGAGCAAAACTTGCCAGTTCTAAGATAAAAAGAAATATGTTCTGAAGAATTTGACAATTACACCGTTTACAAAGCTTCTATGATTTGACTTGAAGAAGGCACCAATGATCAATGCCAGAATACTTTCTGCTTTCCTTTTACAACCCAACTTCAAATAACGTGTAATTAAACATAACGAAAGACAAAGAGCCTGTTTGGAATGTGACGATGATTGAATTCAATTCATCTGTTTGGTACATAAGAAAGAGCAGGGGTTGAATTCGTTCATGGGTTTTAAACCTACTTTCTTAAGAGGTTGAATGAACTGCTCCCGTCTTTACCTAATTCACAAACCCATGGAATGCTCACAAATGCTCCCGTCTTTACCCACCATTCCAACATATTGAATACTCAATATACCCGTCTATTTAATTGTTGAATATTAAAGACAAATTTGATTTTATTTTTATTTTTAGGTTTCCTTTTTAAAAAATTTATTTGTTTGAACTTTTTATTTTGTTATAATTTTCAAACTATAAAGTAAATCAATTTTGTGAAAAGGACAGGAAAGGAAAAAATTAAAAAGTGAAGGGATAAAGTTGTCTTTTTGTACTTTTGGTGTAATTAATAGTAACACACCAAAATTGAAATGTTATTGTTCATTGCACCATTTTAGTGTATACTTTTGATGCTTTAATTGGAGTAGATTTTATGCACCAAAATACTAGATTTAATGTTTTAGTATTTTAGTGCCTTGGTTGGAGACGTTCCGAGGGAGCAATAATTTACAAAAGAAGCATTCAAGAACGGCAAATAGATAAGAGACATCCGATAAAATTATAAAAGGTCTAGAACATGACAATTCGAACGAACAGCCTCAAAATAAAGCTTCATGAGCCAATGTACCCGATAGAATGCTGAATAATAACGATGGATAAATTATTTATTCAAAACTGTTATGATATCACTTACAAAAACATAATTTTTGTAATAAAAAAAATGAAATTGATGTTTATAATTTTATAATATTGAATAAATAATGATTATAAATAATAGAGATATGATATTATGTAATTGATATTTAAAAAAAGTCATTATACGGAGAGACTCTGTTTTTACTTAAAATTCGTTTCTTTCTTTTAATTCTCTTACGAATATAAAAACTTTAATTAAAAAGTATTGTATTGTCACTCTAATTAATAAAGAGGTAACTAATTTGCATATTTATAATTTGTTACATTTATTAACTTATCAAAATAAAATTTATTTCTGTATTAAATAAGTACCAAATAAGAATGTTTAATTATATTAATGTTTTATATCAATATAACCAGACTGCATCCTAACAACTAGGACTCGTGTTCTTATAAAAGAGAACGCTGTCGAATCAGAAGTACTTGATGGAACTTGACAATTCTAATAAGTTGGAATTGGGCCCTGGAAGAATTTCACCTGAACTCTTACAACCTCAAGTTCGTTTGACCAGTTTATTAGCAATTGCAGAGCAGCAAAAGATGTTACTTTGATGTGACTGAAGAAATTGCAAAGAAGCGTCTTTCAATAGTAGTTGCAGAAGTTTGGGAAAGTGACAGCCCAGCTACTGATTATGACATTAGTGTTGCATATGAGATTATGTGATTAAAATATTAAATACCATTTGTTGTTCTATTCTCCAACTGTGTGGCTTCACTTTCCAGGTAAAATAACAAATTGTTCTGGTGAAAGTTTAGCAGAAGCCACATACCTTGTTGTGTAATTATTGAGGACTTGTGTTTCTTAATAATACTGTAACTTTAACTTAATAAGAAGTTAATATGTGACATAAACGATGTGGTCCAAAATGAATTAGTCAAAATGTGACATGCAGTCCAAGTAGTTCTGCATTTATGTGTGGACTGAACTGCATTGTCTGATTACATCATTAAAGGTGGACTGACAGATGAAATTGACGAAACCAGATTCCAGAATTCAGGTTTTTGTTTTCTCACTTTTGGCTTTATTCCATAGCTGAGTTACTAAAAAATTGTTGACATAAAAGGGCAAGCACAGTTCAAATTGAAGTAAATAAATTATTAGATAGAGGCTTTTAGTTCCCAATTGGTACTCCCTCTGAATCATAATAAATATCGTTTTAGAGAAATTTTAATTATTCAAAATAAGTGTCATTTGTGACTTTTTATGTATATTTATAATTTTACTTTCAAAATTACCCTTTAATTTATCTCACATCTTAATTACACAGATTATATTTTCAAGGCACTTTAACATGTAATTAATAAGGGTATATTAGATATTTCATTAACTTTCTTAATAAACGTG
>JANKYE010000001.1:11720744-11731445 GCA_032467995.1 Erythroxylum dillonii | reverse complement strand
CACTAGACAAGGCGACTTATCGGTATCGTGACAGAATAAGTCGACTTACATCACATATAAGGCGCCTTATACTAACATCATCACAATTCAATTAGGTGTTACTACAACTTTTTTGCACAACGATGAAAATGTTTATCTTGAAAGCAAAGAATGACATTGTTCAGCAAAGCTTTATTTATTCTAGCAACACTATTCTTCCAAGCCAGAGATTCTTTGCTTGTAATATACTTAGAGCTACAAGTATAAATAGGAATTCAATACCTAATTTCCAACATAGAGATGCAGACAAGAGGACAAAGTTTGTAGCCCTTCTTATCAATTGGGATATCCAGCTAATAAAGGTAGCCCAAATGATTTTTTTATTTGATACAATTTATGGAAGCTTGATGGAGAGTTAGGTTTTATTTAAAATAAATATTTTTGAAATATTAATGTTCTTTTTTAATAGGTCCAAAATGTTATTAGAGTCTGACAAGTTTGATTTTAAAATTGAATTTTTAAATAAACGTTATAGTTCAAATCAATCCCACAACATTATATATTGTTGTTGCAGTAAGGCATTCCAATTCCAATGCAGTCCGTTAAATCAAACCGTCCGAAGCAAACAAAAGCATCTGTATTACTTTCTTTCTGTAATTAACAATGATTTCCCTTGAATTATGCTAAAAATAAGGAACCAAGCATTCAAGGGCCCCCGGGTTTAGTACTTGACTATGAAATGCTAGTGAATGGAAGCTGCTTATGTCTGAATGTTGGAAAGACGCGGATCATCAATTCCAGACGCAACAGGCAATAAACAAAACAGGTTGCTACTTTTGTTAAAGACGTTGAATTCTATATTCCCAGTAAAAAACAGCTAGTCGTGGGAGACCTTAACGTAGGCCCCTCACCTCTTTTCTGACAGTTCTTAAGGTATCAGAACCATCTAATGTGATGAATTCTCGTCCGAAAGTTGGACATGAATAGTTCCATTAATTGACTAGCAGTTCATGCCGTGGCTGTGGATGCATTCCCACCGTTGCAGAATGCAGTAGTAAAGTTGTGGAGAACTGAACAAAGGTATCGTAATGGTTGTCGGGTCCCATAATTCTACGCGTTAATGTGGAAATTGAAAAAAGAAGAAGACCAATTGGGTTGTGTTTGACCAAAGTCAAAGTGTTAAAACGTGAAGGGACAGGTACAAAACCATAAAATCCCATTACAGAAATTAGCCCCTAAAACTTTGGCAGGTTAATGGTTCTGCTTTTCACTCCAGGACTGGTCTCCACTTGTCAAACCAGCAGGCCCTAGAATTCATGCGTAGTTTAGTTTCCATTCTTCTTTATTTTCAAGTTTTTATTGCAAATAAAATATTAAATATTTATTTATATTATAGTTCAAATTTGCCCAGTAGGACTCCTTAGGCTTAGGCCCCACAAAATACCCAGTTTTGAGCAAAGATTGGCTCCCGAACAGCCTTTGCCAGGTCATGTAACGTGTAAGAGATCTTATAAAAATAGGAAACCAAACAAAAAAAAAACGGGAATAACAGAGAAATTATTAGTGTGTGTATGACAAAACTGAGAAATTTTACTACACTTAATATAATATTTGAAAAGCTGGGAATGGAGAACTGGGAAGAGGATGTATCCTGGAAATTCCTAGCATTGAAGGGGAAGACGTTAGAGAGAGGAAGAGAGTTTCTCTCTATCTATAGCTCTAGCACAATCATATAATCCCCTCCCTCGTCTCTCTCTTTCTTCTTCATTTATCCGCAGAAAGGAACAATCTTTCTTCCGGATTTTGTCTATACACTTTTAGTCTATGTTGATCTGCAGCAACCCAGCTCCTATTTTCATGTTTGCTCCTTTGGTGATTATCAAAGTTTGATCTTGAATGGTCCTGCTGCCTGATTCCAAGGTACCCCCTCTTTCCATCTTTATGTCTGTTGTCATTGTTCCAAGTTGTTATAGGTTTTGTTTTCGTTCCTGGCTTGTGGGGACCTTTATGTTTTCCTTTTTTAGTGTGGAGTCAAAGGTCATGTTTGATGAATTGGTGTTCGTTGCAGTGATAGTTTTTTTTTTTTTTTGAGGTTTCAGCTGGACATTGTGTCAAAATGTTAATCCCCTTTTCTTGTCTAAATAATTTCTTTCTGTTTATTGTGATTTCTGAATACTTTTCCTTTCCTCTTTGGGTATTGAAGAGAATGCGGAGTGGACTTTATGATTTTAGTTCAGATACTGGTGTTTCCCAACTGGGAAAGGGATAATGCTGATTCTGTTGATCTTCTATTAATTTTTCTATACCTATTGACAATATAGATTGTTCTTGCGCGTCTGATCTTAGTTTTACCTTTCCTCCTCCCTTACATTCTCAAGAGTGAGTAGAAAATCTGAGCATTATCTGTATTGATGCAATCCTCAGTGCACCCTTTTTCAATGCATAATGTTTAGATCTTTTTGAAGTATAATTAAGTACTTTCAATGTTGCAATTGAGCAGCTAATATTCATTTTAGTTTATTTATAATGTTCTTTTTTCTACTATAGGTACACCACGAAGAAATTAGGTCACAGGAATACCTTTACACCTGCACTGAAGTCCAGGATTCTGGCTGTTCTGTTGGTGCTTTTATCCAATTATAAGTGCTTATAAACCTAAGCTTGCAGAATGGCACGGGGTAGAATAAGAGCAAGGCTGCGAGGCCATCTTCACACTTTCTCATGCCTAAGGCCAAGTGTCGATGAGGGCAAGGACCCTCATTCAATGGAAGGCCCTGGCTACTCGAGGATTGTTCATTGCAACCAGCCACTCATGCACCGGAAAAAGCCCTTAAAATATTGCTCAAATTACATATCAACTACAAAGTACAATGTTATCACATTCTTGCCCAAGGCTCTTTTCGAACAGTTTCGTCGAGTTGCCAATATCTACTTTCTTTTGGCTGCAATTCTTTCTCTTACTCCTGTTGCACCCTTCTCTGCTGTCAGCATGATTTTTCCTTTAGCTTTTGTCGTCGGTATTAGTATGGCAAAGGAAGCTTTGGAAGATTGGCAGAGATTTATGCAGGACATGAAAGTTAATAGCACAAAAACTCTAGTTCATCAAGGGGATGGTGTTTTTGATTATAAAGCATGGGAAAATATTCAGGTCGGGGACATAGTGAAAGTGGAAAAGGATCAGTTTTTCCCAGCTGATTTACTGCTTTTGGCTACCGATTATGATGATGGGATTTGTTATGTGGAGACCATGAACCTAGATGGTGAGACGAATTTAAAACTAAAGAGAGCTTTGGAGGTAACCTTGCCATTGGATGAAGATGTGGCTTTCAGGGGTTTCACTGGGACTATAAAATGTGAAGACCCAAATCCCAGTCTTTACACTTTTATTGGTAATTTTGAGTATGAGCGTCAGATTTATCCACTTGAACCAAATCAGGTTCTTCTCAGAGATTCAAAGCTACGGAATACAAGTTTTATATATGGAGTTGTAATATTCACTGGTTTTGATAGCAAAGTCATGCAGAACTCAACAAAGTCCCCCTCGAAAAGGAGCAAAATAGAAAAGAAGATGGACAAAATTATATACATTCTTTTCAGCCTGCTTTTGCTGATCTCAGTGATAAGCTCTATTGGCTTTGCAGTGAAGATAAAGTTTCAAATGCCAGACTGGTGGTACATGGAACCCTGGAATCCTGAAGATTTGTATAATCCTAAAAGTCCTACAAAGTCAGGGCTAGCCCATTTGATCACTGCTCTCATTCTCTATGGTTATTTAATACCCATATCTCTCTATGTTTCTATCGAGGTTGTGAAGGTCTGTCAGGCAACATTCATTGACAATGACATACATATGTATGATGAAGATACTGGCAATACTGCACGAGCACGGACATCGAACTTAAATGAGGAGTTAGGCCAAGTAGATACTATCCTTTCTGATAAAACTGGCACCTTGACCTGTAATCAGATGGATTATTTGAAATGTTCAATCGCGGGTACTGCATATGGTACACGTGCTAGTGAAGTCGAACTTGCAGCAGCAAAACAAATGGCTATAGACTTAGAGGACCAGGATTCAGAAATGTCTAATGGTTCCAGGCATAGAAATGGAGGATGTAAATCATGGGAGAATCGAGGAGGAACATCAGAAATTGAACTAGAGACAGTTGTCACTGCTAAAGATGAGAAAGATCCTAAACCAGCAATAAAGGGATTTAGTTTTGAGGATAGTCGTCTCATGGATGGGAATTTCATGAAAGAACCCGATGCAGATGTCATATTGTTATTTTTCCGCATATTAGCAGTTTGCCAGTCTGCCGTGCCTGAGCTGAATATAGAGACTGGAAAAATTATGTATGAAGCAGAATCACCTGATGAAGGGGCTTTTGTTGTTGCTGCCAGAGAATTTGGTTTTGAGTTTTTCAAGAGAACTCAATCAAGTGTGTTTATTCGGGAAAGATATACATGCCCTGGACAAGTGATTGAAAGGTGTTGTTTTGAATTACAAATCTATTACTTCATTCAATGTTTTTATCCACCAATTCTAGGTAGTTATATCTTTTTCTTAACAATCTTACCTCTCTCATGGGAATCTGGCAGAGAATACAAAATTCTTAATTTGCTGGAGTTTACCAGCAAAAGGAAGCGAATGTCTGTAATTATTCGGGATGAGGATGGACAGCTTATGATGTTCTGCAAAGGTGCTGACAGGTGACATTCACATTTTAGCACACATCACGACCTGTTTTATGACTATTTAGAGCAATCAGAAGTTTCTAGGTCCATTGGTTATCATATCATTATTTAGAGATATAGCCCTTTTCCCTAGACTGGGCTCTTTTATCTAAATGTGTTACCATTTTGTTGGACTAATGTCATGCTCTTGGGGAATGTAAAGAAATAATTCATTTCTTCTTTTATTGTAACCTACTGATAACTGATTTGACTGAACTATGCAGCATTATCTTTGATCGTCTGGCAAAGAATGGAAGAATGTTTGAAGAAACTACTACCAAGCATTTGAATGAAT
The DNA here is from genome assembly GCA_032467995.1 of Erythroxylum dillonii. NCBI lineage: Eukaryota > Viridiplantae > Streptophyta > Magnoliopsida > Malpighiales > Erythroxylaceae > Erythroxylum > Erythroxylum dillonii. The sequence continues at coordinate 11,726,437 of JANKYE010000001.1, read as the reverse complement.
ATGGAGAAGCTGGATTACGTACATTGGCACTTGCTTACAAAAAACTTGACGAGTCTGAGTACTCTGCATGGAACAATGAGTTCATTAAAGCAAAATCTTCAATTAGTTCCGACAGAGAGGCAATGCTGGAGCATGTGGCAGATATGATGGAAAAGGATTTCATTCTTGTCGGTGCTACTGCTGTGGAGGACAAATTGCAGAAAGGGGTACACATAGTTTGTTACATGAGAGCCATAACTAACTTTCCCTTTTAGGTTGTTTCTTGTTAATATTCTATTTTTTCCCTCTAGGTGCCCCAGTGCATAGATAAACTTGCACAAGCTGGTCTTAAACTTTGGGTTTTGACAGGAGATAAGATGGAAACTGCAATTAATATAGGGTGGGTTACTAGAGACATGCAATGTTTTTGTTGGTCGTTACCTCTTTGAGAACTAAGTTTTGCTTGCACAATGCAGGTTTGCTTGTAGCTTGCTTCGGCAGGGAATGAAGCAGATCTGTATCACAACAATGAACTCTGATGCAGTAGCCCAAGATAGCAAACAGGTATTTGCTACCTGGAAAGCATATAGAACGGTATTCTGTTCAGAGATTTGAATTTCTATTTTGATTTAATTATGAATTTTCGCTACTGAGCAGGCTGTGAAAGAGAACATTTCGATGCAAATCACCAATGCCTCTCAAATGATCAAGCTGGAAAAAGATCCACATGCTGCATTTGCATTAATTATTGATGGAAAAACCCTAGCGTATGCTCTTGAGGATGATATGAAACATCAATTCTTAGCATTGGCAGTTGATTGTGCATCTGTGATATGCTGTCGTGTCTCTCCCAAACAGAAGGCACTGGTGTGAATCTTTTTCTCCATTCCTTTGCCTTCTTTTTCAGTTTTGATTTCTTGTCTGTAGCCCGCATAAGACAGACATCCTTTAGATTAAAGAGCAGAAAGATTATGATATTTCTTATGGCTCTAATGCATGTTCTGCATTTGGTGCCAGGTAACAAGGTTAGTAAAACAAGGAACAGGGAAAACTACATTAGCAATAGGAGATGGTGCAAATGATGTTGGAATGATACAAGAAGCTGACATTGGTGTTGGAATCAGTGGGGTTGAAGGTATGCAGGTTGGTAATATGTCTATCTGATTTTCTGATTCGAAGTACTACCTATACAACTAGTTTAGCCTCTTTTCTACTGTTATTTTACATGTGATGTCTGAAATTTTTGTTAGTCCTCTTTTCATATGCTACGACCTATTATGTATGTTAATACCAAAACATTATTTTTCTGCCCCCTTTTTTTCATTATTCATTTTTCAATGGAAATTTATCTTAGCTTTGTCCACTACATATCTAGCTTTTTTCTTGTTTTGCTCAAGGATCTGAGCAAGCAGGGTTTCTCGTTGTATGTGTGACTGGCAATCTTCCTGCAAAACTTACCCTTAATCCTTTGCAGGCCGTCATGGCTAGTGACTTCTCTATTTCCCAGTTCCGGTTTTTGGAAAGACTCCTGGTTGTACATGGACACTGGTGCTACAAGAGAATTGCTCAGATGGTAAGAATAAAGAACTTAGTGCCTGTGATGCTTAATTAAATGATTTGATACCTGTATGCTACTGCAGTGATGCATTTTTTCTTACCTAGATGTTTCTTCCTTATCCAAACTTGGATACTTTTGCATTCAGATCTGCTATTTCTTCTACAAAAATATTGCCTTTGGTCTCACCCTGTTCTACTTTGAGGCATTCACGGCCTTTTCTGGACAATCAATTTATGATGATTGGTTCATGCTATTGTTCAATGTCGTTCTAACGTCACTGCCAGTAATTTCACTTGGAATTTTCGAGCAAGATGTGTCTTCTGAGGTCTGCTTACAGGTCAGCTCCGTCAGTTGCAATTTTGTTGCTGTATTAATCAATTTACTTTTTGTAGCTATTACTCAAGGTGGTGACATTTTGTTTGCAGTTTCCTGCACTCTACCAGCAAGGGCCCAAAAATCTGTTCTTCGACTGGTACAGGATATTAGGGTGGATGGGGAATGGCCTCTATTCCTCTCTCGTTATTTTCTTTCTTAGTATTGTGATCCTTTTTGATCAAGCTTTCCGTGCTGAAGGCCAAACTGCAGACATGGCTGCAGTGGGCACAACAATGTTCTCCTGCATTATTTGCACTGTCAACTGTCAGATTGCACTCACTATGAGCCACTTTACGTGGATACAACATCTCTTTGTCTGGGGCAGCATTGTGGCTTGGTACGCGTTCTTATTGCTTTATGGGATGGTATCTCCAATTTATTCAGGAAATGCCTACCAAATTCTTGTTGAAGCTCTTGGTCCAGCTCCTATCTACTGGTTTGCCATTATATTGGTAACGGTAGCCTGCAATCTTCCTTACTTGGCACACATATCATTTCAAAGGTGCTTCAATCCCTTGGATCATCATATCATACAAGAAATTAAATACTACAGGAAAGATGTTGAGGATCAACAGATGTGGACAAGGGAGCGTTCTAAGGCAAGGCAAGAAACAAAGATTGGTTTCTCTGCTAGGGTCGATGCTAAGATCAGGCATTTGAGAGGACGGCTGCATAAAATGCACTCGAACATGGTAACACAAAGTTCTATGCCTTCGCCATCTTAACATGTCAATTTGTTTTCCATTATATTTTTGCTAAATTTGTAGGCTGGCCATTTTCAGTTTTCTATATTTTTTGATTCAATTCTCAATGATATTTTATGAGGCTGAGTGGGGTTCGGCCAAGTTCCATGCATTACATCAAAAGCATCGGAGCTCATGTTTGTAAACTATGTATAAGATTGGAGAAGTTAACATCTTGTGAAAAATAGTTGATATGTAACATCTTTCATCTCTTACACTGCTTCTCTATGGTCTGGAGTTAAGACTAACTCTTAAATGTGAATAATAGAGGGATGTTAAACCTTTATGAGGTGGCCGATCTTGATTTTAGTTCTAGAACTTGTAGTGGCCGAGTGATGAGAATGAAAAAGCGTGTAATGTGATTCAGTTATTATCTGCTCAAAAGACCAAGCAAGAATTAGAGGACGTTCTCATGATTTAAGTCCCCGGTGGTTTTCTGTTACTGTTCAAAGGACCAAGCAAGACTTAGAGGACGTTTTCATGATTTAAGTCCCCAGTGGTTTTCTGTTAGTCACCTTCCACTACCTTATCATGTCACTTTAACGAATTGTTGGCAGTAAATATAATACTTACTCGCGAAGGCAGACCAAATTGCAGGTTTTGTCTGTACGTCTGCCGGTAGAAGCAGCTTATACTGTTCTCAGCAGTTGCTTGTACTCGAAAGAAGCCAATCTATTGCATTTGGTACACGGTTTTTGTAGCATTCCTGTTCTAACACAAACTAGTATGTGTTAGGAAACAAAGTACCTGAAAACTGCCAAGCAAGTCCAAAACCAGAAAACTGTCTAGGAATTCTCAATGGAAGGATGAATAGTCTAAAACATCAAATCATTTTGTGGTGGTGATTGGTGACAACCAAATTGTATTCATTTATTTTTAACTAGCAAGTGATTATTGCATAAATGTGCAAGGAAAATTTAGAAACATATAATGCCCGATTGTTTTGGGGAATTAAAGAGTATGTATATATATGTTTTGTTATAAATGATTAAGATGTGTAGGTTAATATTGTTAAAGTTAAAATTTGGAGGAAACATTGGTAATGTATTATGCAGGACAGAATGATGTAAGGGAAAAAGAAAAAGATATTTCAGATGAATATTTAAATTGGATTAATAAAAGTAGAAAGGAAAAACTAATAATTCAAACAGATGAAGTAAAATTTGTCATAATATTTTAATAAAGAATATAACAACTGCAAAATTTGATATGAATTAAAGTAAATCAATAAAAATTTAAAAAGAGAATTTTGACCAAGGTAGAAAGCGACTAATAGATATGTAGATTAAAAAGAAATTATTGACTGAGCAAATAGAACGAAAACCATAAATCAACAATACAAGATAGAATACAGGAGAAACACAATTCAGCTCAATAAATAGAAAAAAAAAAGACAACAAAACAACAGAAAAATTAGTTTATATGTACATTAGGATTACAACCATCTAAACAGGATCAATAAATAGCAAAAAAATATAAAGAAACATTAACAAAAAAGATTGAAAGTGCAATAAGATTACAAGCATATGAGATATACTAAATTTTGGGGATTATGTTGTCAATCAATAATCCTTAAGGTTGTAGAATAAAATATCATCAAATCAATGAAGTATTTATTGATGATGGTGAAAGCAGCTAAAATTTGACCACTGAAATATTGAATGAAGTTCCATTTGTTCTTGGTAATACATAGATCAGCTATAGGGTGAAGAATATGCTTGAACCTGTTAAGACATACACATATAGTATTTAAATTATTTTGGACACCCAAAAAAATCCTGCAATTTGAACTAATACAAGAATTAGGCTGATTTACCTCGGGCTTACTTTCCGAGGTCGGTAAGGAAGCGTAGCATCATTGGGTTTCATCGTCTCAAGTAGGGGATTAGAACCTCAAAGTCACTGGAAATACCCAGAGGTCTGTCTTCGAATCAGGAAGTATAAGAACATATGCCTAAAAGCTGTCACTAAGTGGGAAATACTGAAACTGTCTTTCTAGTAGTATCACATTGTGTAGTTAGGTAAAGACAATCTAATCTTTTCGTAGTGACACGAATCTAGGAAGGCAAAACATAAAATGTCAAATTTTAAAAATCACCACATACTGGGAAGCCTTTCTTCCTATATGGCCTGAATCCGTCATTTTTTGCCCTTTCATCTCTTCCTAAAGATAGCCAAAACTAAGGGCGTTGAGCACTGACATTGACTTCTATGCTGGAAAGCAACTCAAGTACTCGAAAACCATGTCTAGAAATGAATCAAGGAAAAATCACATATAAAGTAAATATAAAAATGACCACCTCGAGTAGTAAAACAAAGTTGTTATGCTAGCCGGTAGGTCGTCGACTCTTAGAAAGAACCGAAAGAAAGCCGCCTGTTTTGAAAACATGAGAGCATCAACAAAGGTGTTGGCTTCTATCCCTGAACTCGATTGGCTTCTTAAAGTGGTAGCATTTTATAGGATTTCTAAGTTAGCATTCCACTCTTGGGGCTATACCTTCCTTAGGTGTTAAATGTGATGATAAAAAAAGTTCGTGAATTGACTTGGATTATAGGTGCAGTTCTTTTTGTATTGAGTGCATCTTCCAACGATAACGTCAGTTGCACTTTCATCACGGCGAGAGTGGAAATTAGCTTTGTTTTTGGTCGTGAAAAATAAAAAATAAAAGCTTTTCCTTGCTTAATTTTTCTGAGCATTTGATTTATTCCCCTTTTGGGGCTTCGACTCTCACATAAAGTTCTTGTGATGAGTGCAAAATTCAAAGAAAAGAACTTATACTTGGCCTCTAAAACATTCTTAAGCATGACCATTGACGTTCCTTGTTCTTTGACTATGTGCTCATCATTTGGCAAATTAAAAGCAACAATATGTGGACCCTTTACATCTTGACGCAAAATTAAATTAATTAACCAAAATTTTTTATGATGAAGAGAAATATGTAACTGACGTGAATTCAAATACTGATTTATATAGATTTAGATCCAAACTTCTTAAATATTACAACTTCTTTTACATATGTAATTAATATATTAAGTGG
>JANKYE010000001.1:11638582-11659456 GCA_032467995.1 Erythroxylum dillonii | reverse complement strand
TTTTTATAATTATACTTTAAGATCATGGATTTGGATCTGAGCTTTTTATAATTATTATACTTGTTAATTTATCTATCCTTTCATCACCCATTTGAAAGTTCTGAGAGCATAACCCATTGAATATGATATCCATCGCCCATTAAAAGTTCTGAAAGCATATGATATTCTCATTAGCAAAGAGAAAAATGGGAAGATTGAATCTTGGAATCGCATACACCTCAAAGAGGTGAGACTTAAAAGAGGTGGTGTTGTATCCAATGTGGCATCGATCATCCGTGAGATACGAATCATCACTAACCCTCTCACAACTTCAGGCGACATCCCAGACCCAGATACCTTTCACTCTTTCGTCAATTGTTTTGATCCTTTGATGCAAGTATATACGTATTTTGATTTGTTTAAATATCTTAGTTATAAGGATTTCATGGTCTTTAGATTTCTCCATGGGTGAGAGAGGAGATGAGGGCTGGGTTGGGTAAAAGAGAGAGAGTAAAATGGGAAAGAGAGACAGAAGACATCTGCAACGGTTGTGGTAGTTTAATTTTTATTTTTGCAAACAGGTCTTTGAATTTTTTAAAGTTTACAGTATCGATTGGTATTTGGCCGGTATTTATACCACTAGTATTAGGAAAATTTTCTGCTACTAACTAGTACTGGCGGTCGGTACCAAATCTATGAGTTTCATACTGTTTTTTTTACCGGTATGATACATTCCCGGTAATATTGCTTAATACGGTACGAATCTCATAACATTAAGATTTATTCTTTATGATGCCAACGTTTGTATTCTATTATTAGTTCATATAATTATTCCTATTATTACCCTTCCAAATATTTCTTATATTCAAATGCTATCTAGTGCTAAGTTTTTTGGTATATGGACCTCGACTTGGCATTTCATATCGAATCACCAAATCTACCTATATAATCAAATAGACGGACCTAATGAGAAACACTTTAAGACCATTAAAGATTTTATTCCATATACTAATATGAAACAAGTTTTATGATGGTAATTGAAACACTTTAAGACATTTGGTAAGGCCTTAGCAAGTGACCTATTGAAAAGGATATTGGGTATAAACCTTAACTTGACTAAAGGTGTGCGAGAGCATATAATAGAGTTAAGGGATATTGTTGCTCAACTAAAGTCCCTAATGATTGAGATATTTGAACTAATCCTTATGCATTTCATTTTGAATTATCTCCTTATTAATACACAATACTTTTAAGTTATCATATAATACACATAAGGAAAATTGGTCAATGGTATTGTGATTTTATATTCCTCAATACACAAAATAATTCTAAAAGAAATCACTCAGGTAAATTCAAATATTATTTTTTTATAGTATAGTTTAAGTGAGTGTATGAGAACAGTAACAACTAGTACTAACTATCTTTTTATTATCTAATATAATAAAACAAATGATTAACTTTAAAAAGGAAAAATTAACAAAAATGAAATAATGAATAAGAAACAACCAGTGAAGGTGATAGATAATACAAGTAGTAACTAAACTAGATTTAGGTGGAGAATCCATGTAGAACATTTCCTATACTTGAATTTATCTTGATTCAATGATAAACCCTAGTTACTTATATCAATAGAAATTTTGAAGTTACAACTATATTCTTTTTCAAGATATACAATCTCCATCCTTAAGTTGATTTCTAAAAACATAGAGTAGTTAACACTTATCAAAATTTCCCACGTTTAAACATTTCCTTGTCTTCAAGCTAATAAACCTCATTTATCTTAATTTAAATAGTATCAACTCTGAAATAGTTTAACAAATCAATTATATCAATCAAGATTCTCCATCATCCATTCAATTTAATAATTTCATTAAATTATTAGGGATTTACTACTTGCATCAAGTCATGAATCAATCCAATTCACTCCATAATCTTTCTAACTTTAACTCAATCCATAAAACTCAACATAGTGTATAAGATGAACATACCTAGAAAGATGCTTCAAATTTCAACATTTTCATAGTCCTTGTTGAAAGAAAAGCAAAACACTAACTTTAAAATGATGCATAAGACTATTTAGAAGCTTGATTGGAAAGTTATGTTATCTTTTAACATAAGAGTAAGCAGTAAGCACATTGTCACGGATATTCTCAATTACTCAATTAGGTTACCATTCTAAATGGCTAGTAGCATTACTCTTTACCCTAAATCTTTTGAAAGTCAAAGAGTGAATTTATTTTATATTCACTTATTCAGGCTTTCATTTTTATTTTTATTTTTATGTAGGATAATGAAAATGCTAAAAGAGTTTTCACATCTAGCTTAATTATATATACAAATTATAAAAATATCATAATATACATCAAGCATCTATTTTCAAAATTAATGAAACAAATTGAAATTAACTTAATCATTAAAGCTGATAACTATTTGCCTAAATAAATCAAATAACAATAATAATTAATCTTGTAATGAATCATCTTTATCAATGTTTTAAATAAAATTTTAAAATTTTTTACTAAACTAATTATAACAAAATTAGCAAAACGATTGAGTCCCTTTCTCACAATTAGGTTTTATATTACATAACATGTAAGAACAATGAAAAACAAAGAAACAATATAAAAAGGCAAATATAACTAGTATTCCTCAGGAAATAAAAAAAATAGTTTGCTTTATCCAATGTTATCATTATCGATTTAATGCTAGTGAAATCTGATCTCTATCCAAGTAGTGTTGGTATGTAACATGCAAAACTCCGTCAAGTCTCGTCTCAAATAAAATAATTAATATCTAATTGTGAAATAATATAAAAATAAACTTAAAATCATAAGAATAAAACTACTAAGACATGTAAAACTACTAGATATTAAAAATCTTAATATCAACTAAATTAAAACAAAACACTTAAATGTTGAGTTGTCTCCCTACAATTACTTCTTTAGGAGTCTTTTTAAATCCTATAAAATTGTTAAATTTCAGAAAATAGAATTTGTAATTAACCTTAAATTGACATACATATTTGTATATACTCGATTAAATTTTGACTTTTTGTGAATCTGTGCACTGTGCTCACCGCTAAAAATCGAGCATTTATACTAAACATAAAACGAAGCCGTTTTACACTCGGAAAACATAAAAGAGCTCTACTATAAACATCTTAAACCCTCAAACCTTAAGCCCTTAAACCCATAGTTGGAGGAAGTGGAAAACCAACTACTGCCAACGAAAGCTCTACTTTTCAAGAATACTCACGTCTCAACTCACCTACCCAACTAGGGTTTCCATATTGCTTCTTGCGGTGTTGTTTTTTGTTCTTTTGATGGTTTGTTTCTTCTGATTCTTGTTGTTGCAGGGGCAGTGACGCTATTGGTTTCGGATATTATATCCTTCGATATAATTATTTTCTAAAATTATAGTTACAGTTTTTAAGTTATACTTCGAACTAATACGTTTTTGATTATACGTTTAGTTATAGATACAGAGGCGTAGTTGGATTTTTTTTGTTCTTTGCAGATGGCACTGGAATACTGTTTCAGTCTCGACTGTGCAATCAAGAGGTTGATTGCCCTGTGCCCAGAGCTTGTAAATTCGAAGCTTAATGAAATTTTAGGAAAGGTATTGGTCAGTTCTGGTTTGAATTTTATAAAGTATAAAAGAAAGAAAGTAGCTTTGGTAGTGGAATTTATGCAAGTTGTGCATGCAGGACGAGATGATGCTGGAAGAAGCACTAGTGAAATTGTTGGCAGAGTTGTTTCCAAACCCAAAGTACACCATTCCTTTGTGGCGATGCTTTCGGCCAAAGGTTCGCAAGATTGTAGAAAGAGTTGTGGCAATGCTTGGGCAGTGCAACCTGAGTTCTGACTTCGGTGAAATGGCCGATGAAGAAATTATTTATGTTGTTGAGTCCTGTGATAGGAGTGGGAAGGGTATGGTGCTTCACGAGCTAGCTTGCTTGGCTTTCTGTCGTGCCCTTGAATTGGATCGCTGTTTATGGGGGTATACTAAAATAACTTGAACTCTTTCTTTCTTTTTTTTTTTTAAAATTTCAGTTTGGTAATGATTGTGCTATCAGTAAAAGTTTCTTGTATTTGTGTATTTGTTCTGATGCAAGCTACGTGGTCATGAATATCTTTTATCTGAGTGCTGGCATAAGCTTGTCTACCTTTCCGTAAAAGATTTTGTAGAGCAATAGCTCATTCTCTTCTCCAGTTATCACTGAGCTGCTTGTTTGTGCGAGACAAAACAATATCTGCACAATCAAAGGCTTTATACTTTGTGAATGTATTTGGATATCAGTTTTTTGTGGCCATATGTCATCATTCATGAGGAGTGGAAACCTATTCCAATTGTTTGGATGAACATTCTTAGAATTTTTTTTGCTTATATTTTTATGCACTCACTCTAAAGGTCACAGGCTCTTATAGTGAAACAAAATTGAAGTTTGTGGTCATGCTTTGGTATGTTCATATAATAGTTGAGATGTCTATATGTTTAATTGGGTTCATGGCCTTGCTTCTGATTTGTATAGTTTTAATTTTCCTGCTTTTTGTTATTGCAACTAACCGGTTACATTGACCTTTTCCTATGCTTCATTTGACTGTTTATAGGTAATGTTACCATTTATTTTTCAGCAGTTTCTTGTTCGTAGTTTTAATTAATTGTCATGATCATGTAGTGCGATATTTCTCTTCTGCTTTAAAGTGCTTATATACTGTATTAAACTGCTGGATTTATTTGATGGGTGGTGTCTGCTTTTACTGAAATCAAGTTAAATGAATAAAAACGTATTTAAGATGTATAATTCTTCTTGCTGCTGGGAATTCCATATGCAACCACTTGGTCACTTATTGCAGGCTTGTATCAGCTTACTTCAAATTTGCTCCGCCACCTTTCCAGCGTTTTTTGAGGAATGCAACAGTTCATGATCCATCCAAGGTAGTTATTAATTTGCAATTAGAAGCTGAAAGTTATGGTTTTAATTATCTGCAGCATAATTTTCTACTCTATCTCTCTTTTCTGCATGTTTGCTTTTACTTGCTTCTATGTAGAACCTGTGCTACTATGTTCGTGTCTAAGCTAAGGGATTAACACTTTTCCTTTCATTTTTTGAGTTTGATCCTGTACTTAATGAGTCATTTCCTAGTGTTGGGAGAAAGTATTATTGGTGTATATTATTAGTCCTCTATCGTTAACTTTCTTTTAGAGCACCAGGCTTTAGGTGAAAGATAGACAAGTGTTTCTTATGCAGTGATGTTGCCAAACAACCTTATGCTTTGCAATTGTGTTCAATCTTTTTCTTTTTATGTACAAGTAGCCATGTGTTAGGAAATTGCAATCTTCTTATTTATACTTTCAAGTGGAATGAATAATTTTCTCACCTTTTTCAGGTTGTAGCTAACTTATTTGCTGCCCGCATATCTTACCGTCTTCTTCTCTTAGAACCTGAATACTTCTCTCAACGTTGGGATTGGTCTTGTTTTCTGGAACTTGTAAAGAATTCTGTAAATCTTGACTTAGTTCCTGCTGCTGAACATACAAAGGAGATTGCAGATATAAGATGGTGTGGAATACAAGTATTATCTGTTGTGTTAAAAATAGGTGACAGAGCAATTGCTAATTTCCATTTTGATGCTGAAGAAGCTGCTTCTTGTTTAATGCGGTTAGTTTTTAAAATTTTATAGATTACTTTTGTGAATTTTATTGGTAGTTCCATCTTTATAATACTCTCAAGTTATTTTCCAATTTTAGCTGGGAGGAATTTTGTCAGGATGTAGCTATAGAGAAGGTTGGCTTATATACTGAATCCTCTGATAAAGTTGGATCTAGAGCCACCAACTTCAATCAACAGAATTGCTTGGAGTCTTTTGGTGTTAACTCATTTACTGCATCACATATTTGTGAGACTGAACCGATGAGCAAGAGTCGGAGGATGCTCACATGGTAAGGAATATGAATTTGTTCTCTTGGGTATCTATGGCGGATTAATAATTTCTTTGTCATTTTCTTACAGCCATTGTTATCATTTTCAATTTTCCTCACTAAGGGGGATAATTATATGAGGTTTTTCTAGAAGCATATAATTATGTTCATTGCATTTGACTTGGTTTTTGGAACTTTCTACATTTAAAATATGTCTCCATGTTTTTTTTTTTCCAGTTTTGGGTGATGTGGCCCAAAAACTGATTACTTTTCTTGATCATGTTTGTTAACACGGGAGTTTTTCACTTCTGATAATGCTTTTTATTTTTTGTGTAATTCAGTGATGGTACATCAATTGATAATGTATTTGTGATGACATCTTCGGTAATGAAGAGCTTTGAGATGGCTGTTTTAGCTGTGCGTCAAAAATGGCCTGTTCTACTGTATGGCCCTGCTGGTGCTGGGAAAACTGCTATTATTAACAAGTTGGCCAGGGATGCAGGGACTGAAGGTATTTATTATCAGAGTAGAAACTCAACATACCATGTTTTAATTCTAATGGAGTAGCTCTGAAGCTCATTTTTTTCTAATTATTTCTTGAAACTTCTGTCTTATACATTCATCTTCATTCAGACCAATGGAATTCCTAAACTGAGTGCCCTTTTGATGTGAAACTCATATTATTATTAATCTTCATGAGCAATTTGGTTGATTTCTATGTATAAAGAATTCCCTTCATGTTTTTGTTGGTAGAAAATACTTTATATGATTATAGCCTGATCTATAGCTTGCAATGCCCTTCACTTCATATCCTGTTATGTGATGTTGGCCCCTTTATATGGTTGATAGTAATTTTCCTGACTATTCTTTCTTCCTTTCTTCTCATCCTCCTTTTCTTTAAAAAAGTTCTCTCTATTCATATGGATGATCAACTTGATGGCAAAACATTACTTGGGAGTTATGTTTGTACCGAGCAACCTGGTGAATTCAGATGGCAACCAGGGTCACTTATCCAGGTTTCTATCCTTAAAGTGAAATGATTGTAGTTTTACTATTTCATTCATGGATACCTAATTTAGGTGTTGTGCAATACTTTGCATTTTCCATAGGCTGCACTGAATGGATTTTGGGTTGTCTTTGAGGACATTGACAAAGCAGCGCCAGATGTTCAGTCTATATTACTACCTTTACTTGAAGGTGCAAGCTCCTTTATAACTAGTCATGGGGAGGTATTACCCTTTTTCTGGTGGTATTTATATTGAAATTTTCTTATTTATTAATGGAATGACTGCTCAACATTGAAAGCTGAAAAGATGCATGCTAAAACTCATCACATGAATCAGATGGTGATATCCTTATGCTTAATTTTGATTATGGTATCATGTGTTGCCATGAGATCTATTGACATTGATATTATGGACTCCTTGTTTTGGTAAATCGTACATATATTATTTAAATAAATAAACAAAGAAGTAAAACTAGTAGAGTTCCTAGGCCTTTCAAATATGTTCAGACATTCCTTTGTCTAAGAGCTGATTGGAGCTCTCCTGCTTACCTCCCAAGGTGCAGCTATTGTTTATCAAATCTTAATTGCTTTATAGCTTCCTTCTTCATATGTGCAAGCACTTGCATTGGCTTGGTTCCCTTCTCTACTGTGTCAGGTATTCTTAGTTGTTATGATGTTTATACCTGAAATGTTTGAATATTTCAGGAAATAAGGGTAGCAGAAAGTTTTCGATTGTTCTCTACCATTACCACTTCCAAGAGTGATATATCTCGCAATGCTGAAGGTTTTTATATTGCAACTCAGTTGTTTTTTGTAGATTTCTTTTGAGGTTCCTAGTTCGTGTGGTGGGTTATTAATGTCATAATCTGTAATATCTTTGCATTGAAGGTGGAAACTTACTGAGCAATCTTTGGAGGAAAGTGGTGATTGGCCTTCCGAACACTGATGATCTACTAAATATAGTAAAAGCCTGGTTTCCAGATTTGGAGCCTCTTGCAGGAAAATTAGTAGGTGAGAGATAAAGGGATATCATAGTATTTTGTTTCCCAGTTCACCCTATTCTTCATCTTAAAGTAATATTATTCTTGCAGAAACATTAGAAAGAGTGAACTCTGCTCTTGTCATTTCTCCCAATAGATTCTCATCAAGGTATTGGGTTTTTTCATTGTGCATGCCTTGCAAGTTAATTCAATGTAAAATCTGTTATCGCAACTTTTGGATCTTTGTGCAGGGATCTGCTTAAGTTGTGCAAACGAATTGCGGCATTTGGTTTTGAAGATGTTGGCAAATTGCTGACTGCTTATCAGTGTCATTGTATATACCAAGAGGTCTGATATCATCATATGCTCCTTTCAGGCATTATTATGTATTCTGTAATGGGATTGAATGGTTTCCTATTATGCTTTTTATTTTCCTTAATGATTTTTTTGCTACTGCTTTTAGGCCGTGGATATATTTACATCCTTTTTGGTGTCCGTTGACAATCGTCTGACTGTAATGAAAGACATTGCAAAATTGTGGGCTGTTCCAATTCCAGATACTGGAGTAATTTATCCCTATAAGCCCGAAATTCAGGTCTCTGTTGTGTTAGTTGTAATCCTATCCTGACTGCCTATATGCTGTTGCATAAAACTAATATGTTAAAATAAATTGCAGGGTTCGTTTATAGAACTTAGAATTGGACGAGTTACTTTGCAACGTTCTGAAACTGCGGTTGGTGAAAGCATTTGAGATTATTTCATTTCAGTTTAACTAATTTCTTCATTTATCGACTAATAATTCTTTTGGTTCTTACAGTTGCGTGGCCATGAGAATCTTGTTAAGATGTGTAGTTCCTTGAATGTTCTTGAGAAAATAGCCTGCTCTATTAAGTATAATGAACCTGTTCTTTTAGTTGGTGAAACTGGAACTGGGAAGACTACCCTCGTACAGAATCTAGCCATGATGCTTGGTCAGAGGCTTAGTATCTTGGTAGGTAATCAGAAGTATCTTTGTCTCTGTTTCTTGAAATTGTTCCTGTTTTGGTGCATATTGAGACTTCTATTGCAATTAATTCCACTTTATCTGTTGCAGAATTTGAGTCAGCAAAGTGATGTTGCTGATTTATTAGGAGGATTTAAGCCCATGGATCCACAGTCAATATGTATTCCTTTGTACAAGGAGTTTGTGGATCTGTTCTCAAAGACATTCTCTGTGAAGGTTTTTTTTTTCAAAACATGATTGTTCGTTTGATTTTTTGTTGTTGGCATAAACAGTTTTCTGGCATATTGTGATTTGCAGGAAAATGATAAACTCTTTGCTTTCTTACAAAAGCAACTGAGCTCTAAAAACTGGAAAACTTTGTTGAGTGGGTTCAAGAAATATGTTGATAATTTTGAAAAGAAAGTTAAAATTGAACGAACTGGCTCTGGGAAGAAGCGAAAGAAACCTTTGGATGAAGAAGAAAAGGTTCAAGCTTGGGAAAAATTTTCTGTGAAACTTGTAACGGCCTGTGGACAAATAGGAGTATCATCTGGAATGATATTTTCATTTGTAGAAGGGGCTTTTGTTACTGCTCTTAGAAAAGGTGAGTGGATTTTGCTTGATGAGGTCAACTTGGCTCCTCCTGAGACCTTGCAGAGACTTATTGGTGTTCTTGAAGGAGAGTTTGGATCACTTTGTTTGCCTGAAAGAGGGGATGCCAGTCATATACCTCGACATCCTAATTTCAGGGTATTTGCCTGTATGAACCCTGCAACTGATGCTGGGAAGCGGGACTTGCCTCATTCTTTACGAAGTAGATTTACAGAGTACTTTGTTCATGATTTCTTGGATAGAGAAGACTTGAGATTATTTATTAGGAAGTTTATGGAGGAATGCCAGTCTGATAGAAGACTGGAGGAGAACATGATTGACTTCTATGAATCAGCCAAAAGGATTTCTGAAGAAAGGTTACAAGATGGAGCTAATCAGAAGCCACAATACAGTTTAAGGTCTTTATACCGTGCACTTGAATATATCAATAAGGGAAAAGCGAAATTTGGATTACAGAAAGCAATTTATGATGGGTTCTCCATGTTTTTCCTCAATTTGTTGGATAGCTCAAGTGCCAAGATAATGAAAAAGATGATCATACATACGTTGTTAAGGGGGAAAAAGCCTCCAACTGTACCTATTGATTATTATTTGACGGTTAAAGCAAGCTCCATGTCTGGTGATTTCTTGGAGAATTATGTACTGACAAAGAGTGTTACAAAACAACTTGAGAACTTGGCACGTGCTGTTTTTATCAAGAGATATCCTGTTCTCTTGCAGGGTCCAACTTCCAGTGGGAAAACTAGCCTTGTTCAGTATCTTGCTGCAAGAACTGGTCATGAATTTGTACGCATAAATAACCATGAGCATACTGATTTACAGGAGTATTTGGGTTCTTATATTTCTGATGTTCATGGAAAGCTCATATTTCATGAGGGTGTATTGGTTCGGGCTGTTCGGAATGGTTATTGGATAGTTTTAGATGAGCTAAATCTTGCTCCATCTGATGTGTTGGAGGCAATGAACCGATTGTTAGATGACAATAGAGAACTCTACGTACCTGAACTTCGTGAAACCATTAGAGCACATCCAAATTTTATGCTTTTTGCCACTCAAAATCCACCAAATATTTATGGTGGCCGTAAAATACTTTCTCGAGCATTTCGGAACCGATTTGTGGAGATTCATGTGGATGAAATCCCAGAAAATGAGTTGATCACAATAATAGAAAAAAGAGGTAAAATTCCTGGAAGCCGTGCTAAGTTGATGGTTGAAGTCATGAAGGAGTTGCAATTGCTGAGGCAGAGTAGCAAAGTATTTGCTGGAAAACATGGATTTATAACTCCTAGAGATTTGTTTCGTTGGGCTAATCGTTTGAGAACCTTCGGATATTCGAAAGAAGTTATGGCTGAACATGGCTACTATCTTCTAGCAGACAGGCTGCGAGATGAAAGAGAGAGAAGTGTTGTACAAGAAGTTTTGGAAAAGGTTCTCCGTGTGAAGATTGCCAATGATGACTTGTACAAGGTACTTTAACCTTGTTATTTGAGTTTGCATTTGCTGTTTACAAAGTATCTTGGTATATTTTTCCTTTTAAATATATGTTTATTGCATGTTAGATTTGCATTAAACATTTGTTTGAACCTTTCGATGGGTTGATTCAAGTGTGAATATCAGTTTTATCATTTGGTATTCAATCTACATGGTAGTAATTGAAACAGAAGTAGATGCATACCAAACATTTGCCTTTCTCATCTGCATTTCATCTGGTTAGTGAATTAGTGTATCATTGATGTGCATTCCCAAAAGGAAAAAAATTGATTGACCTCCATAAAAGAATTTGAATGTCACTTGATCTCTTGAATTACTTGAATATATCAAAATGACAAAATGGATTAACATTGGGGATCAAGCAAATAGTTTATAGTGATAACATAGGCAACCAAATAGTGGCTTTTTTTTTTTGGAGAAATAACCAAGTAGTTGTTTAATTATCTCTTTATCTTTTGAATATCTTGACTAGGAAGAATATATCACAATGACAAAATGGATTAACACGGGGGACCAAATAATTTATATTGATAACATAGGCAACCGAGTAGTGGTGTGAGATACGTAGTTATTGGAAATATATCAACCGAGTAGTTGTGAGATACGTAGTTATTGGAAATATATCAAGTATTTATGTCATTGTTTGTAGATAATTTAGAAATTCGGATCTTCTTTTGGTCCTGCATTTGAAAGTGTCTATAATAGGATTTGCATGTTGATGGCATTAGCATTTTGTCCTTTACAGGCACTAGCATTATTTTCTACCGATCATGTTGATATCTATTGATCCTATTCATAAAGTGTTCTTTATTTCATTTGACTAGCATTGTGATATGTTCTCTTTATTGTGGGTGTTGCGAGAGATTGTAGGTTACTTATTGCAAGTTGTTCTTCCTTATTTCATTTGACTAGTGTTATGATATGTTCTCTTTATTGTGGGTGTTGTGAGAGATGGTAGGTTACTTATTGCATGTTGTTTGTCTATCTCTTGAAAGGGCTGTCTTGTGCTTGTCCTACTTCTCAGCAATTTGCACCTTGTTTAAAGGTGCAATATGGTCTTTTTGTTATTGCTCCTTGTTTAAAGTTGCAATATGGTCATTTTGTCATTGATATCATATTTATGTTCTTTCAATCTTCCCTATCTTGATCAGGGAGCAGTAGAGCTGGACCCAAAATCAGTTGGAAAGGACATTGACAGTTTTGGAGAGTATGAAACTTCTAGATTTTTCACCAGTCATGAATTTATATTTTTCTTCGAATTTTATTAACTGTAAGTATGTGGTTCTTGCAGTGTGATGTTGACTAGAAGTATGAGAAGATTGTACTTTCTTGTGAAGTGCTGTTATGAGTTACGTGAGCCTGTTCTACTAGTTGGTGAAACTGGTGGTGGGAAGACTACTGTCTGTCAATTATTGAGTAGATCATTGGGAGCGAGGTTGCATATATTGAATTGTCACCAGTACACAGAAACATCGGACTTCCTTGGGGTTTGTGTTCCATATTGTTGATACTCTTTGTTGCTTTCGTTCTTTGAGCATTGGTTGTTTTAATCCCATTGGAAGTGTTTTTTGTCATTCAAAATAATCTTGACCTGCTTGACAGGGGTTCTATCCTATCAGAGAGAGATCAAGTTTAATGTCTGAATTTGAGGATATAACTGAGAAATTAATGCTGTCAAAGGCCTCAAGCATCTTCTCTAAGGGCATGGTGGGCAAGTGTTATTCATGCTTTATCTTATCTTAGCGTCTATATCTGGGTAATGTATAAGATGGCATCACATGCATTCTTTGGATGCAGAAAATTTCTCCCGACATTCGTCAGGCTCGTGCTACTCTTGATCAACTTGCATCTGTGATAACTTCATATAGACAAGGCTGGATTTCATGTCCTGATTTTACTGCCAGGGATCTTCATTGGCTTGAACAGATGAAATTAGAACTGACTGAGTTGCATCAGAAATGGCAGGCAATTTTTATGTGGCAAGATGGCCCTCTTGTGCAAGCAATGAAAGAAGGTGATCTGTTTCTTGTGGACGAAATTTCATTAGCTGATGACAGTGTGCTGGAGAGACTAAATAGTGTCTTGGAGCCTGAAAGAAAACTGGTCAGAATCCTCCTATCAATTTGTTCCTAGTTGCTTCAGTGACTGATTTGTCAGTTAATTGCTATCCAACAGTGGAAAAATCTTTTCCAATTACTTCAAATCATTATTGCACAGTTCATCATTTCTTTTTATGACTTCAAATCATATTGTAGATTTTGACAGTTAATCTGGCACGAATCCTCCTGGGCTTAATTTATTCATTGGTGTTTACAGGGCTGGTACTGCAAGGCATATGATTTGATATACTTGATGTTTATTCACTGTAAATAATATATGAAAGTGGCAGCTATTCAATTTACTATATTATTTAGTGGAATCGGAGATTTCAGCATTCAGCTTTTTCTTCGTTTATGAACTTTGATGTTTGTGTTATTTTCAGGCCTTGGCAGAGAAAGGAGGTTCTGTAATGGAAGAAATTACTGCTCATGAAAACTTTTTTGTGCTTTCAACGATGAATCCTGGTGGTGATTATGGAAAAAAGGAGTTATCTCCAGCTCTCCGTAACCGTTTTACCGAGATTTGGGTCCCTCCTGTTAGTGACATTGATGAACTTAGAGATATTGCTAAAAAGAGGTTTGTCTATTTGAAAACCACTGAGGAGTGCATAGAGAAGTAAACCGAATATTTTGTGCCTGAATTTTTCGATTTCATTTCATTTTTTATCTTCAGGTTCCAAAGTCCAGAACTGTCATACATTGTGGATTCACTGCTAAAATTCTGGGAGGTACATTATCTTTAAATCCTTGATCTGAAAAGATTATAAACTTTCTAATCTTCAGTTCAGACAATATTGCTTGACAATATTTTATTCTGGTTCGAATGTGTAACCTTGGTCAGATCTCAAAATTGCTACTGCATATGATACAAAGGCTGAGAGCCTGATTTTAAATTACGTAGTTCAGATAGTCTTGTAGCTAAGCTTTTTCTTTCCCTTTTTAATTTCGAAGGAACAATTTAGTTACTTCTCTGTCAATATGTTCATTTTTCACTACAGTGGTTCAACCAACTACAGACAGGGAAAATGCTTACTGTGAGGGATCTGCTATCATGGATTGAATTTATTAATGTGACCAAAGGAAGTTTGGGAACTGATGATGCTTTCCTTCATGGCCTTTTCCTTGTTATGCTTGATGGGTTGAGTCTAGGTAATCCCTGCTATATTTACAGATGTAATTGTTTGAATGTGCTTGTTAAGGCCTATATCTCAAATTATGGAAGGTACTAAATTTTAGTATCACCCTGAGTTTACTGCAATTGGTTCTTGTTTTCGTGATTGTTTTGGATTAAAAGACATGATAGATAAGGGTAGAAAAGAGGAGCTTAACAGAATGACTGGTAATAGGTGCTTACCTATAACTAGGGATTCAGTTGATAAAATAACTTCTTCTCTGAAGTCTTCCTCTCAATTTGAGGCATAAATTATATGGTGCTCCTTTGTCAAATGAAAAAGGAAACTGATTCCCACTGAAAGCTGAGTGAATTTGTGATCTGTAGACCTAGCTCATACTTGGCATGTTCTTTATTTAATTATACCTGTAACAAAATCGTAGGTCATTTATATATGTTTTGTTCTTTCATGAAATACTGGATTAGTGGGGCATAAGGTTTAGCTATATGTAAAAACCATGGTTTGAAACTATCCATCTCGCATGAAGTATGATCCACCTGTGCCCTACCTTTGCGGTACATCTGACTACTTGCTTCTTACACTAGTGTGTAAGTTTCACCTGTTGGTCGATACTAGTTTCTGTTTTACCTTTTTTTAATTTGGTCCGATCTCAAATTTTGCTCCTCCAAGTGCCCCTATTGCATCCAGCATTAACTTGTTTCATATTTGGCTGTAATTACTCATCTGTTGTATATGACTTTCAGGTACCGGAATTTCTACAAGGGACGCTTTTCTGCTGAGGAAGGAAAGTTTCTCTTTTCTTTTAAAGAAACTTAAGGTGTGGTATTGGGCTTCTCTGTTTTAGTTGTGCTTGACTCTGGTGTAACTGTATAGAGCTGTAGTTCTTATCTCCATATTTGGGTTTGTTTTGCATCATAGCTTGCCTCTCTCCTATCCTTGATGCAGTTACCATGGGATGGTTTCTATATTTTCTCTCTATTTCTTGGCCTTGAAATTGAAGTTTTACTAGGTATCGAGGGAAGCTTCCATCTAGAGCACAATAAGCTGCTAATTCTAGCTTAGAATGTTGCGTCTTATAGTATATGGCTTCTTCATTTGTTATGCCGAGAAAAATATCCGAACAGGAAATATAAGTAAATATGAAATCTTTCTGTATTCTACTTCTTGTTTTTGGTATTTAGATTAATGCTATATTGGTAAACCAATCTGTGATCTTTTCTGCAAAATGGAAACTGTTAAGGATTTTTCTATTCTTGTTGCAGCTGGATCATACCCAATTTCGTATGGAGGATTATGGCTGGGAAGATCATGGATCATCTACAGATAACTCATTGAATACTGATATGCTACGTGACAAACTCTTTGGCATCCATCCATTTTATATTGAAAAGGGTAATCACCTCTCTTTTTATTAACAGTGTTTCTACGATGTGTTCATGATTTTGGAGTTTTCACTTGCAGGCATGATATTTAACTATAGTATCATGTACTCATTTCCCAACTAGTGAACTGTCTGGGAAAATAGTTTTAATGTACTGTTGCATCATAATAATCAGCATTGCTGTATACATATTTTATTCAACGTTGTCTTCTTCTTATTGGTTTAACATATCTAGGTTTGAAAGAGTGTGAGGCTAGGGGATTTGAATTTTGGGCACCGACTACACGTCGAAATGCTCTACGAGTACTGCGAGCAATGCAGCTTGCAAAGCCGGGTATGCCTTGTCCTCTAATTCGCATCATCATAACCACCCACCAATAAAATGTAACATTAACAGATGCGATGAAAATTGACTTCATCTATACTCTTCTGTTTGGTTTTTGATTACGTTTACAGTGTTTGATTTTTGATGCTTGCAGTTTTACTGGAAGGCAGCCCTGGGGTAGGTAAAACAAGTTTAGTTAGTGCCCTGGGCAAGTATTCTGGTCATAAAGTTGTGCGCATAAACTTATCTGAGCAGGTTTGCCGTCTCTTCTTCCCTTTCCTTTCAAAGTATAACCTATATGTTTCTTGTTTTCCTGCATTCAGCAAAATCTTCTTTGATGTAGACTGACTTGATGGATTTGCTGGGGTCAGACCTACCATTAGAGAGTGAGGAAGGAATGAAATTTATCTGGTCTGATGGAATCTTGCTGCAGGTAACATTCTGTACCTTAAAGCTTTTGTCATGCTAATAGTTAGGATTTTTATTAAACTAATATTGCAACATTTTGGCAGGCTTTAAAGGAGGGTTCTTGGGTTTTGCTAGATGAGCTCAATCTAGCTCCACAATCTGTATTGGAGGTACTGGCTGAATAAATTCTAGATCTTTTCTACGTCTTCTGTGAATTAGTGCTCCTTCACATGTTCTATGTTCATGTTAATGCTTGTTCATAATAATTTTTTTAATCAGGGTTTGAATTCTATATTGGATCACCGTGCTGAGGTGTTTATTCCAGAGCTTGGCCTTACATATAAATGCCCATCATCTTTTAGAGTCTTTGCATGTCAGAATCCATTTTCCCAAGGTGGGGGTCGGAAAGGTCTTCCCCGGTCCTTTCTCAACCGTTTCACAAAGGTTGGTATGGAAGATTTTTGATCAATTTGTGATATCTAAAATGTAAAACTTGATGGTGGATGTACAAGTTTACATTTGTCTTATCAGTTATTGTTGGTTTCAGGTGTATGTAGATGAATTATCTGAAAATGATTATCTTTTCATTTGTCACTCTCTTTACCCTGCAATCCCTAGACCTCTACTATCTAAGCTTATATTTTTCAACAAAAGATTACACGAAGATACCATGTTATACCACAAGTTTGCTCAGAGTGGTTCCCCTTGGGAATTTAATTTGCGTGATGTGATCCGTTCATGTCAGATCATTCAAGGTACAAATTTATTCTTTATGTCAGTTACTTTAACTTCTTTTGTCATGGTGTTCTTATGGTGGTTAATTGCTGCTTTTCTATTTTTTGACCTTAATTCATTGTAGAAGCTCCTGCTATGTCAAAGGTTGATTCCTTTGTCAATGTGCTCTATGTACAAAGAATGCGTACTGTAGCGGACCGCAATGAAGTTGCACAGCTTTATGAACAGGTTTTTGGGGAGAAACTGTTCATAAATCCTCACCCACGGGTGCAACTAAATCCTGAATATTTTACTGTGGGGATGACTGCAATTAAAAGAAATTCTTTCCAATCATCGAAATTTGTGAACAGCCCTCTGCATATTACGCCTGACATTCGATGCACTTTAGAAGCTGTTATGCATTGTGTACAGCATCAGTGGATGTGCATCTTGGTTGGCCCATCATCTTCTGGAAAGACATCATTGATCAGATTGTTGGCTCAACTCACAGGCAATTCCCTTAATGAATTAAACCTTTCGTCTGCAACTGACATATCCGAGTTGCTAGGAAGCTTTGAGCAGTATAATACCTACCGCAATTTCAGGGCTGTAGTTGCACAAGTTGAGCAGTATATTAATGAATACTGCTGTTTGTGGTTGCAATTCACAAAGGCAACTAATGGAAAGAATGAGATAATAACGAGATGGCTTAGTTTCTTGTCTAGTGTGTATCCTTTCGTTGTGGAAAACTCTACTTTTGACCTTAAAAACAGGGGAAGAATTGGTGACTCTCTTAGTTTGTTAATTGAGATCATTGAAGGACTAAAGTTGGATGTGGCAACCCATGGCCTACCTGTTTCTTGGTCAAGTGGAGAAGTGAGCAGAACCATGAAAGCAATTTTGAAGTTGCAAGTTGATCAGCAAAAACAGTCAGTTCCAGCAAAGTTTGAATGGGTTACAGGATCACTTATCAAAGCAATCGAGAATGGGGAATGGGTGGTTCTGAAGAATGCAAATCTCTGTAGTCCCACGGTAATTTGTAAGCCAATAAGTTATTTACTTCTAGAATTTGATGTCAATGTTTTCATCATCTTATTTTTGCTCTTTGATTTTTTAAGGTTCTTGATAGAATCAACTCATTGGTGGAATCTAGTGGATCGATTACAATAAATGAGCGTGGTATTGTTGATGGGGCCCCAATGGTTGTACATCCACATTCTAATTTTCGGATATTCCTTACAGTTAATCCATCATATGGTGAAGTGTCTCGTGCAATGCGAAATAGGGGAGTAGAAATTTTTATGATGCAGCCATACTGGTTAGTTGATGAAGAACGTGACTTTAGCTGGACCAAGCAAGAACTGAGGGATGCAAAACAATTTCTGGTGTTATCTGGTGTCCCTTTTGCTAAATTAGTTGATTCAATGGCTAAAGCCCATGTGCATGCTAGAAATGAAGGTCTAAATCTCAACACGCGAGTCACGTACCTTGAACTGACACGTTGGGTTCAATTATTCCAACGGCTTCTTGTTAATGGCCATCAACCTTTTTGGAGCCTCCAAACCAGTTGGGAGCATACATATCTATCTTCATTTGGTGAGGCTGAGGGGCAGGATATCATCAATCATGCAAAAGTTAAGTACTTATCGAAAGCTACATTACCAAAATTGGAGTTTCACATGGAATTTCCTTTGTACATGGCCGGGGGATGGCCAGTTCCATTGAAGGTGAGGGATTTCACATGGTACTCTAGGGAAACTTCTATCAAACAGAATTGTATGTACTTGGAGTACCTTGTGGCTCTGTGTGAATTGGGAGAATCATGGAGCAGTGGCAACAAGAGCCTAAGTTTGTTTTCTACTGCCCATGCTGAAACCAGCTTGATTGACATGGGGATGGTTTCTGAGCTCATGTTTCCAAAGGCTTCAGAATGGAAGGTTTCTAATTTTTTTGAGGACAGAGAATTTGATTTGAAGTCAATGAAAAAGATGATATGTTTTGCTGCCAACTGGGCAATTGAGCAGGCAACTGTGTGTGATTATAAGCTTTATCTTCTCCGCTTAAGCTGGCTCGGTTCAAAATTTCAGTGTCTCAATCATTTTTTGACTTCTTTTTGTTGCTTCCTAGAGCAGGAAATTAATCATCCCATCTGGAAATGCATTTTTCACTGCCACAGTGAGCTTTTACTGCTTCTTGGTGTCGATGTGAACATGCAACCAATACCACTGCTTTCACTTGATTTGGTTAATTTTACTGCATCGGGCAACATGGCAAAGACTTATAATAAGCTTCTCCACAATGCTATAGAATGCATAAGCCTTCTGAGGCTTTCTATT
Organism: Erythroxylum dillonii; assembly: GCA_032467995.1. Classification (NCBI taxonomy): domain Eukaryota; kingdom Viridiplantae; phylum Streptophyta; class Magnoliopsida; order Malpighiales; family Erythroxylaceae; genus Erythroxylum; species Erythroxylum dillonii. The sequence continues at coordinate 11,640,088 of JANKYE010000001.1, read as the reverse complement.
CAGCAGTGGAATGTGCAAACCAGATACAGTTTTACTTATGAAACTCGACATTTCAAGCCAGTCTTGGATTCTCTGCAAGAGCTGGAGATGGAGATTATGGATATACTTGTCGAATCTCCATCCTTTGATATGCTACTCAAACTCTATAAAGACCTTCTGGAAGATCATTTATTTTTCTGGGATGCTTTTACCTCATTGCATTTTGAATTTTTGCTGATTTCTTGGCGTTCTTTGGAAAATGACATTTCAAAGTTGTGTGAATTCTGTCCAAGAGCTGCTAGAAGTGTGTTGCTGGTAAGCTAAAAAATGATCTCATGGTTTATCAACTTCTGCTCCCTCAAGCCTAAATAGCTTATGTTTTTGGTACAGATGGCAAGTCAAAATCTTGATGAAGTCTTCAATCAACGTCCAGACCTGCCCTTGATATGGATTTATGGTGGTCATCCAAGTTTACCTTCTGAAAAATTGTATTATAAACAGCAAGAACTTTTGGAGCTATGTGAGACAATTTGGCCTACTAGTACAAGTCAATTTAAGCAGAGTATGACATCAGTGCACACTGGTTCCATCATTACTTTTGAGTTAGTGCATTCCTTCATTTATGTTCTTCTCTTGAACTAATTTCTTTTAAAAATGTTTTCTGACAGTTAATGATCATTTTGTTGAGGTTGCTGCTTCTTTGAATCCTGAGCTTCGGTTTCTTGCCGTGCAAGGTAGAATCTACTCATTCATAAAGTTACCTGCTTGTTTGACTAGTTAATATATACTACACCACTGATTCACATACTGGTTGGGTTGAGTCGAATGTAATGCATCTTTTTAATAAAACACAAAGCCAGTATCTGTGGATTTGCATTGGAGTGTTTGGTCAAATTGAAAGCTAGTACATGGTGCTAACTTGCAGTTCATATTTACTTGGTCATTGTTTGGAAAGAAGAATATGGGATAGTGGTGATCTTTTCGGAACTTTTATCCAAACCTATTGGCATATTCATATGAAAAACTAGAATATTAGCTTATGTGCTTTAGCCTTGCCTGCTCTCAGTAGTGTGAAATTCTGAACTTCATTCATTTGTTTTAATCAAGTATAACTTTCTAAGTTCTCCCTATGAATCTTCTAACATGGTTTTCTTTGTAGGAATTTGCATGTCATCATATATTATTAGTAACTGTGATGAAGATGCTGACCAAGTTGTACAGAAGCTGGAGGAGATGACTCAGGTTTATTCCCTGACAGTTTTCTATAAATGATCTGTTTTCTTTATCTTTCCTGATACTGAAGTTGATGGTATTTGATTATCTCAGATGCTGTTGGAAAGATTTAGTCATGAAAAGCACAAATTGAAGGCAAAGCTGCAATCTCATGGTCATGCTGTTTTTGAGGAGAATATAACTTCTTGTTGTGATTTCAACCTGGAATTATTGTCCACATGTTCTGGCTTCTTTAGCTGGCAAGAGACAGTGTCTATCGTTGTTCATACCAGTCTTTTCCTAGACATGGAGTTA
>JANKYE010000001.1:11619256-11638482 GCA_032467995.1 Erythroxylum dillonii | reverse complement strand
CATGTTCTGGCTTCTTTAGCTGGCAAGAGACAGTGTCTATCGTTGTTCATACCAGTCTTTTCCTAGACATGGAGTTACTTCAAAAACTTTCTTCTATTGTTTTGGTAGATCCCAGAGGATCGAGGCAGGTAAGGTCAATGGCTTAATTTCTTTTATCTCTCATTTTTTTCCTCCCTTGGTGGCTATCAACTTTATTTAGGGTAAATAACCTATGTGAGGTTTCATCTTGGATAAAATGCATGCTGTGCTGGCCTACAATAGTTTCTGAACTTGTTATTGGCTTTTTTGACAACATCCTTGGATACTGTGTTGTGGAGCTTACATATGTTAAAGTTGGATATTATGTTGCTTCTCTCTTTGGAATAAGATTTTAATAGTTAGATATGCGTGTTTCATAGATAGCTGGCAAAGTTTATAATATGCTTATTCCTTAAATTTTATTTCTTTTTGGTGATTCATTTAGTTGTCTCTTGTTACTGTTAGGCATTGGGTGTTGTACTGAACATGCTGGAGTGTGCTTTGAAGTACCCCTTGGCCTTTTCAACAAGGCCTCCTCAAAACTTTATTCCTCATCAAAAGATCCTGTGGACACTTGATGCATGGACATCAGTTGATGCGGGTTAGTGGAATTTTATCTTAGACATATTCCCATGCTTTTTTTTTTTTCCCTATATACTGAATTTAAGTTCTCTGTTACTTTTCAGTGAATGGAAAAATCACCAATTACATTCTTGAGATGTGGTCATGCTGGCATTTATCTTTGTGGGACTACTGTCCTGATTTTGTGAAGGTATCGACAGTAGCAATTGATATTTTAATAGTGATTTAGGAGGAATCTTACACCGTGGGCTGCTCATTGGTTTGCAGAAATGGTCTCTCAGTGATGTTCATGATTTTCCACACCCTGCTATGCTCATTCAACCTGTTGGAGCAGCATCTGTCATGCATATACTGTAAGAGGCCTCATTTATATGATGATAAATAGTTGTGAAATACTTATGCTGTGAATCTTTGCATATCGCCTTAATACAGGCTTTTGTACTGATTATACTTAAATATGTACTGTAGATTTGCTGGTAATTGTCTGAGGAGAATATATTGTTACTTAGTCTTTAGTCCGGTGTGATAAATTTACAGTTTGGGTTTATGTTACAAGTTACAGATCTTTTCTCCTTAACATAATCAGATTGGAGAAATAATAACATCAATTTGATTCTGAATTATCCCTTACTTCATTGCAAGTTAAATGATGTCTCTCTTGTTAAAACTAGGTTGGCAACATATGCCCCTTTCTTCAGAAACTAGTTCTAACAAAGGCATTTGAATAAGTTGTGTTTGTCATTTCAATTGTTTCCGTGTTTTGCAGTTGCATTCTCTTTTCTTTTTACTCATTCTTTTTTTATTAGCAGGCAAGCTACATGTCCTATAAAGGATTATTCTGTGCATGTTTTGAAACTGAAAGTTGCTTCATGCAATTTCTGGCGAAGTTCTTTACTGGGCACAAAGTCACCTAGTTCTCTCTTATTTCTTGCTCGTGGTCTTTTTGAACAGGTAGCTTAGTCTCTATTACTTGGATTTTTTCTATCATTGTTATATTGATATTAATTTGTTATGTTGGATCCTTCCAGATTATGTATGTCCATGAAAGGGCATTCAGTTATGATAAGTTTGCGGAAGTCAAGTCTATCTTATTGTCCTTCCAGAAATATGCAGCTACCGTAAGTCCTTTCTAGAACGTCTTCTCAAGCATAACGTGTTCTTTTGGTGTGTTTGTGTGTGTGTGTGGTTTGAAGCTGTGATAGCCAAGTTGCTCATTAAGGTTTTGATGAGTGACTTAACAGCAGCTGATTCATTGCAAGTATAACAGAATAATTTCAATGTCATCTTTTTATGGCAATCAGATAGATGACATGAGGCGCTTGAGCTCACTAATTGAGTCATCAAGCCATCAAGGATTAAGTGCCTCACTTCAGCATTTCATTGAGCCTGTGGTTAAGGATCTTTATCATCCCACCTCCTCCGCTGGTAATTAATGTCCCTGGTTTTTTCATAAGGAAATATTTTCATCTGATCTGAACAGCATTTACTAATATTTTTCTTTTATTTTGCATTCTTTATCCTGGCAGAAGAGTTTCAAATGAATATTGGCTATGCTTGGTTACGAATTGGTGGCTTGCGTTTTCATCTGTTGCTTTCTTGTGATGATTTGGATCCTGCCCTGAAATACTCTTGCAAGAATTATCAACTGAAACAAAAGATTTCATCCCTTGAACTTGAAGTCAAGGTAGATTGCACTCCACTTTTTCTAGATTCTTATTTAGTTAGAATTTAGATGCTTTTAATTCAACTTGAGGTTAATATATATTCCAGCTGAAAAAGATGTGCATCAAGTTTTTTTGGATATTCTGTTCCAGCTACATAAATGTGCCACATCTATTTTCTATCCTTATGAAGTCATTTTATGGTAACAGATTCCTGATATGTATTTATCCATGCATTTATTAATTCTGATGTTTGCTTTCTAGGTGCGACAAGAATGTAACTATCTGGCTGGATGGTCTTCCTCAAAGACAGCTGATGAAAAGAAAGCAGATGCGTTGCAAAAGCTTAAAGCTGAGCATAGGAGGCTGCAGCAGAAGGTCTAAATTTTCTTTTTCCTATATAATATTTAATGGAATATATATTGAATTGAAAAATAATATTGTTCAATTTGTTGACCACTGATAAATCAATAGAAAAATGCTTGCCATTAGATTGTCACTTATTCTGTAACTCAGGAAAAATTGATTAGTTGAAAATGGGATAAATATTTTGCGTTTTTTGCAATTTAATACCAAACTTCAACATCCAACTCTTTTATCAGGAACATTAAGTTTATTGGATCCTGTAGCAATAGTTTTTTATTTTGAAAAGATGTGCGCGAAAGATTTGCACACCTTGTAAACTTCTGCATAATATTGGTTTTTTGTCGACCTTCTGCTGAATTTTATTTTCATATCTATTAATCTTGAACCAAAAAATGTGTGCTAGTATGAAGGACATGATGATTAGTCTAATTCATGCTAGGTCTTTTATGGCTCCCCTTTTCTTTGACCTTCATTCTTTAGACCACAGAATCATTAAGATCACTTTTTGACAAGACATGCATACATGATTATACATTTTGAAGTATTTAATCTAATTTCCGCTAATTTTTCATTCTTCTAAATCAAATTCTGCTATTGTCGGATTAGTGAAAATCTATTATTTCCATTGTTCAGTTTGCGCTTAATCAATTCGCTGTTACATGATTTGTTTTGTTATCAGATGGTATTCCGTTCTGATCCTTCAAAATATAAAGCTCTAAGGAAAGAATGCAAGGAGTTCTATAAGTTGGTCATGACAATACTGAATCTCATAAATGACATTGACGATATGGAGTTGCAACAGCTTCTTGACCAAGCATACAACTGGCAGGTATGTGTTTATGATAGCTGCAACATACTGTGGAGATCTACTGCACCATGTTTTTATATCATTTCTCCTTTTAATTTTCAGGAAACTGCAACCTGTTTTATCCATAGACTGTCAGATGAATATAAAGAATATATTGATGTTACTCAACCAGTTCAAGTTGCAGTGTATGAGATCAAATTAGGACTCTCCTTGCTTCTGACTGGTTCCTTGCAGAAAAAGTTTCTGAATCAGATTCAAGAACATAACTTGGATAAAGTCTTGGTATCTCTCTCTCTTCTCCATTCCCAAAAGTTAAAAGAGGCGACTTTTATTTGATTAGACATGATCTGTTTGTTCTCATAGACTGACACAAAAATGTTACAGGAATCAATTTATTCATTCATGAGGTTTCCTGGAGGATTTGCCTTTGATACCGTATCTTCTGATAGTATGAATAGTTCTACTGATTTCTTGGAGTTGGAAACAAGTTTGCTAGAAAAGCTGGTTTCTGCATCAGCTGTCAATTCTGAAAAGGTGGCAACGTCTCTACGTATATTATTTGGACTCTGATAGTTCCTTTAACTGCTCATCTTTATAACCCTTTGAACCATAATCTCCTTAGATTGCTCTATTTTATGTCCAAAACGTTTTGATGGAAACCCCTTAGGTTTCTAGGATATGCCGTTTATAATTCAGATAATCTGAATGATTTGACAATGTATTAGGTATCCTCACTGCATCTGAAAACTGTGCTTCACTCGAATGTGCTTGCCCACATTGCAAGATACGTATCTGTTGTTCATAGGATCGATTGTGCTTCCTTCAAGGTGATATGATTGCACTTTTTGAGTTGTATTGACAGAGTTCAATTGTGCAGTATCCTCCTACTGATGCTCCTGTGTATATTTGAACCAGATGATGTGTAAAATATTTGGTGAATTTGCTAGCACGTGGATGGGTATTAAAGCTAATATAAAAAGCAAAGAAGGCCATGATGCTCAAGAATACAAGTTTAGGCCCTGTGCATTTGAGATCAAGAGTGTTGTTGATGTTGATATATCTTCACTTGGTAATTTGTTTAACAATGATAGTTTCTCAGAGTGGCAAGAGTTGCTTCATGAAGAAGAATCTTCAGCACAGGTGACGTTTCAAATCTCTCTCACAAATTCTCTCTCATTCTGTCTCTCCAATTATAAAACTTTTTCTTCTTCCACTCAGATGGAAACCAGAGATGACTTTGAAAACTTAGGAGACTGGAATTTTTTTGAGGAACCATGCCTGAATGACATGATCAACATGCATAACCGGTTATTTGGCTCTTGTAATCTTGTCCAACATGTAAGTTCTCTACATTTTCCAGTATTCATTTGAATAGAAGTGTTGTGTTTCATTGATTCTATGTTGTAAAAGTGTGATGATTTGTCACCAATCAGTTTCCATTTACCGTCTCTCTTGTGCACCTTAAGTATACTGTGGAACTTTCATCAGTTTTGCATACACAATTGCACACATATGCAGATAGAAGTTGGAAATTTTGTGTCCATTTATGGTACTTTTCCTTTTTGTCTCTGTTTATATTATGGACAGCCTCAAAAGTTCCTTATGTCCGATTCTGAGAGGTTGCTTTTGTTCACCAACTCATATACCCTTGGTGGAGAAATGATTAAAGGTAATCAAAGGATGTAACCTTTTGATCCTAAAAATGTTCTGCTTTTCCTTTGAGGAGGCACAGATATCACTTCTCTTATTTATCCTCTTCCAGGTTTTAAAGGCCTGCATGCTTCGTCTTTGGATGCTAAACTTGTCCCAGAGCATCTGTTCCGCCTCTGTTTGGAGTACAAACGCATTTTTGGTTCATCCAATGAGACAGCTTCAAAATACAATTTTTACAAGGTTCTTGGCTGATACTTTTTTTATCTGTATAGGGAAGTAATTTTGTTTGTAATCTCCTTTTTTTGACTTATTTCCTTAAATTACGTAGGGTTCAAATGCTCCAGTAATGGCTAAAATGGTGAAGTTACTTGCTACTCTTCGACAGCGAATTCTTGTCCTTCTCAACGAGTGGGAAGATCATCCTGGTCTTCAGAAAATCATGGATGCAATTGAAATGCTTTTGGCTATTCCTCTGGATACACCTCTAGCCAAGGTTGTAATTGTAGCTATTTCTTTTAGTCTTTCTGGATCTTGTTTTTTGAGCAGTTAACCATAAGGAAAGCATGAACTGAGATGTTTGTTACATTTGATGTTCAGTAATAATTTGACATATTAGATTAGCTAAAATTTGACGCTATCTTGGAATGTGGAATGGGGCTGTCTAAGATTATTATTTTTATGTGGACCATCGCATGTGCTACTCGACCTACAGCTTCATTTGATCTCTCTGTCTAAGAATTATACATATGCCTACTTTTTACAAGAGCATTGGTGCTCTTTGTTTAAAGCTTCAATGTTGGCCACTGACGGTTGTTTACTTGATAAGGCTCTCTCTGGGTTGCAATTCCTACTTAATAGAGCCAGGGTACTACAGGAAGGTGTATCAAAATTCCCTCTATCAGGTGCATAACTTTGAATACTCAATACTGATGGATAAAACATTTTTAATTTGTTTTTGAAATTTGATAAAACATTTTTAGTTATTTTGTTATAGCCCTTGATATATTTATTTTTTACAGTTTCTTGCTACAATTATATTTTTCCACTTAATGACATGTAGATCTCTTGGAACCTGTTATTCCTCTGGTATGCTCATGGCAGAAGATGGAATTTGACTCTTGGCCAGCGCTGCTCGATGAGGTTCATTATCAATATGAGATCAATGCTGCCAAGGCAAGTCAAATTTTGTGTACATGTGAATGTCTTTTGGTTGTAAAATAGACCGGATAGTTAGCAATTGGAGACACGAGTCTAATGGAAAAGGCTTACGTGGAAGCTATCAAACAATACCTGGCTTTTTCCCTGCTAAAATAACCTAAGAGAATGTGAATCCTTTCAGTGACAAAGTTCTCCTAAATATAGAGAGGAAACTCAATATTTGAATTGCTAAGTGTAATCCTGCTCTATAAAGCTCACCTTTAATAGTGGCTAATAAATACAATGCTTTCTGCTATTTCCTTGTTTCAATTGCTTATATTTGTTTGCTTTATTGCAGTTATGGTTTCCTCTATATTCAGTCTTGCATCACAGACATTCTACTGATCTTGCTGCATATGAGCAATCTACTGTTGAAAGGCACTCTCTGATCTCATGCAGTTTGAAATTTTAGTTTACTTTTTATTTAGGATTTTTCCGTTTTTTCATTTTTAATTCTACTGCCTTTGATGTTTCACACCTAATATAAGTGGATTTCACAGTTTAGAGGAGTTCATTCAAACTTCTGGCATCGGCGAATTGGGAAAACGCCTTCAGCTTCTTTTTGCTTTCCATGGTCAAATCAGTGCAGGAAGATGCTTGGGAGTGGAAGCATTTACAAGGTAACATTGTACCTGTTCGTTCCTAGAAAAGCTTTGTCAATTTCATACATGGAAGACAGTCATCATCTCTATGCCTTTGCTGCTAGGTTAAGCAACCTATCAGTGTACTAATCATAATTTAATCATGCAGCCCATGGCAGGAGATAAATCTGAAAATTTTATACAACACATTTGGATACTATGTGCAATTCTTGCCATTGTAAGGGCTCTGTGCAGTTATGGTTTTGTTTTGAGAAAATTTAGTTAGCTTTTCTTCTTATCCCGCATTTGTACGTTGTTCAGAGTATCGCAGCACATTGAAGTTAACAGAAGAAATATTGAGAAGGAATTGACTGAAATGTTGAAACTATGCCGATGGGAAAGAACTGAGGCTTTCTTGTCTGTTGAAAACTCAAAAAGGACCCGTCAAAAGCTAAAGAAACTGATTCAAAAGTACACCGTAAGTAAATTTCATGGACACATTTTCTTTTTATTTTTCTTGGGATTAGTTTCTTTTTAGTTCTAGTTTGTGCAAAATAAAAGAAGGGGTTTGATTGAACCCTAATTAATCAAATTTAAAGCCCTCTTTTTAATGTTTTGTTGTTTTTTTATCAATCCTAACATATTTTTAGTAACTTCAGCATGTAAGCCGGCTTGTACAAGTGAATGTATAGTACCTTTTCTTGACTATTAATGCCAGAAATATTAGCAAAGTGCTGTTTTGCTTTTATGCCTAGTAGATATGGAACTGCATTTCAGCATCACTGAGATGTAGATCATTTAATCAATGGGCCAAAGTTGATGTGTTTTACATTTCTGCAATACCAATTTGTTTGGAGGTTTCTTAATGATTATGCCTATTTTCCTTTTGTCTCCCTTAAAAAACTGTTGATATTTAGCCAGATATTTGGCAGCAACTTTTGAGCAAGAAAAATGGGAGATTGAAATAATTAGGTTGCTGCCTGATGTGAGCTTTTAACCCAACGATACTTATTTTGTTTGCATACATTGCGCAGGTTCTCCTGCAACAGCCTGTAATGCTTATTTTCAATCAAGAAGTGGAACGGAAAGGAACATGTATTCACTCTCTGAGACTGCTTAACAGCTCAGAGAAGAATGTTGCGTTATTTGAAACTGTTAACAGGTTAGATTGTTTGTCAACATGGTATTATTGCATAATAATTGATCGTGTAGTCTATTTTTAACTTGTCTTTAGTGCAGGTCTAAGTGGTTAGTTGATTGGAGTAGAAGAATGAAGCAAACTCAACTGAACTTGCATTCTGACAGGAACTTAGATTTGAGCTTTCTGGATAATGAAGGTTATCTTTTCCTTTGTTCTTAGCACATATCCCTCGTTTTTGAGATTTTATATTTGTGTCTATGTTATGAGCTTGATTATCAGAGCAGTCAGTGACTCACTATTTTGTGCAGAAGTTACGACTATTAAGCAGCTGTCGTTGGCTTACCAATCTGCTTGCCTTTTACACGAGGAACGATGGGATGATGTGTGTCAGACGCTGGACATAATTTTTAGGACTACCATAGAATGTGACAAGCTTTGGAAAGATACCAAAACAAATATAGGAAAGAAGAGGGCCTTTGCTGAACTTCTAAAGCTGTTAGAAAGCAGTGGGTTGCATAAGCACAAATTTGAAATTATGAAGGTAATAATAAATGTGACTTTTTGCATCTGAGTTTTATGTTTTAAGAATAAGACTAAGCTCTTCTTGATTTTTATGCTTGCAAATAGATATGCAACAATTCCAAGTGGTTGTTTGTTCAACCATCCTATGATTCAGAGCATTTGTTACTGACACAAAGTAGATTACTTCATGGCGCATCTGATGTATCAACTACCAATGAATTTCAATGTTTGCCGAATGAAGCAGCAGATAGTATCTGGAAACAAGCTAATGAATTTTATTTTAAAAGCTTAGCCAGTGCAAAGCATTTGCAATTGGTTTGTCTGAAACCCCACGAAGATATCACATATGAACAGGTAACTAATAGGCTAGATTTTCAACGTTTGTGGTCAGCAGCTGATTGTTAATTTTATCCTTTGACAGCTTTCAGCATTGTTGCTATTTTCTTTTCTATTTTATTGTTTGGATCTAATTATCTATAAACTGCAGCCCCCCTTGTAAATAAGGTGCAATGTTAATATGGGGTTCAGCTGACAGCTGAACTTTTTGAAGACCTAATTGTTAATTAAGGGAGTGTTTGACCTATCTTTGCTTTTTTATGTATAGGCTTGCAGGGCAATATCTTTTGTTAACCATCTCATAGATGTACAACAAACTCAACGTGCTTCTGCTTATGCTTTTGCTGACCATCTGAAGTGTCTAAGGAAATGTGTAGCTGCTTTGGAAAATTCATATATGAGGTGTACTGGTAGTGATCAGATCACAAGTATTGAGTGTTCTATTGCAAGAAATCAGAGCTACCTCTTTGAATGCTTGTGGAAACAGAAGGTTACTTACGTGTTAAATAGTTGTAGGTCATGCATTCCATTTTCATCTGACACTAACTTAATACTTCTTTCGCAGAAATTGTTTGATGGTTTAGCAGCCATGCTGTTTGAGGAAGCATTATTGCTTAAAACTGTAGAAAGCACCCATTTGACATCATGCCAAAATTTGAAGCTTGCAGCTGATCGTTTTCTTAAATTTGTTGAGAAATGTTCTCCAATCATACAAAAATCTAAGGTGCAAATTCTTTAGCTTAACCAGTTTGTATTTAAAAATGCTAATGTTGCATTTTTCTTATAAAATTTCTTGCACAGGACTCTTTGGATAACTATCTTCTAGACCATGTCGATGCCATATCTGCTAGTGTCTCCCATCCATATGTTATCTCAGAACAAATGGAACAGTTAATGCTCAAAAACTTCCAAGTCATTATGGACTTTGAGGAGCAGCTCTTTGATTTCAGAAAGCAAGATTCTGATAGAAGCTTAGTCATAGAGGTTCTGCTTGGTCATTTTGGTGATGCATTCGTGAAGGTATTTTTCACTTTGCATCCAATGCTTACAATTCACAGCAATGAGTTATTTCTCACAAATGGATTATAATATAGAAAAGTAGGATCACAAGATCAACTTCTGATCTATTTGACTGAAAAATCTATGTTCCAATCAGGAGAGATACCCCAATGCAGTTATACTAAATCATTTGTCAATGATCTTCTCCCACATAGCAGAAACTTGGAACAATTGATATGAATTACCACATAACTTGTTCTAGGGATTGGACCATCATCTTTTTTTTTTTTTTTTTCCATCCATCCCTTACGGAATAAATGCAGGTCAACTATGTAAACCCAAGAGAACTACATTACCCTTCTTTCTGACTTTTATTGCTGAACATAGCGTGCCAATCCCCACTTTTGTTACCCCGAAATAACCAAATGGAAAAATGATTTTGTTCTGTATTTTGTTTCAATCAGGCAAAAAAACTCTTATACTTGACTTTTTCTGCAGGCAAAGTTGTTAGCTCAACAATTCTCTTCAGTGACTGAGGCACAAAACAAGTTAAGGAAATCTTGTGAAGTATCACACTATGGCGACAACAATTATTCTGACCTTGAAGATGGTTTTAGCAAAGCCATCAAGAAAACATTTGAACTTATCAAGGCCGCACTAAGATCAATGAGTAATGAATGTACTCTTCCAGTTGACTCATCAACGAAATTCACCTCATGGGAGTATCTATTCAATTCATCTAGGGAAAATGTCAACATAGAAGAATTATGCAAAAGTATACTTGAAACGATTTCTCTTGCCGTAAGTTCATTCAACATTTTCCTTATGTGTCCGTTGTTTCAGATGTCTATATGTCTGTTTGAGCATAGTCTTGGGTGCTTCTTATTGTATTTTGATGTGTTTGCTCAGGACAAAATGGTCAACCAGTCAAGTGCTGATACCTCGCATGCCTCCTTCAGTGTTGGAATTGGAACTTGTTTTGAATATCTTCATTCTGTTATAGACCTGATAATGCTTCTTTGTGAAGGTTTACTTCAACGTCTTTTAGAAATGCATAAAACAGTAAGTTGGACATCATTCAGCATGTTCATTAACTCTCCATTTAACCTATGTTTCATAGCTGCAAGTTCCAGAAATCATCTATTTATGTGGTTAATATGTGTATGTAGGCATCTGTAATGACTCATGTGCTAGCCAGTGTTCTTTCTTCTTTGTTCTCCAATGGGTTTGGTATTCCTTCTGAAAGTCAGGCGGATGATGTCAGCCATGATGCATCTCAAGAAGCAACAGGAATTGGTATGGGGGAGGGTTATGGACTTAATGATGTAAGTGATCAGATAACTGATGAGGATCAACTGATTGGGACTTCTGAGAAGGTACGCTGTCTAAGAGCTGATGTAGATTTGTTGTTATTGTGTTACTTTCTTTTCATAGAACAAGTTATCATTGAATGATATTTCTAATTATTCCTTCAGCCAGGGGAAGAAGAAAATGACTTGGATAAATTGCCCAGTAAGAATGACAAAGGAATTGAGATGGAACAGGATTTTGATGCTGATGCATTTAGTGTTAGTGAGGACTCGGCAGAGGAGAATGATGAAGACAATGGAACGGATAGTAAGGATGAGCAACTGGAATCTGCAATGGGTGAAACTGGAGCTGACAGTGAAGTTGTTAAGGAGAAACCTTGGGATAAGGAGCAAGATGAGAATCCTGATAATACAAGTGAGAAGTATGAATCTGGGACATCAGTGCATGATAGAGATGCATGCAATAAAGAAGTTAGGGCTAAGGAGGATTCTGCTGCTACCGATTGTGATGAACCTGAGAAGCTTGATTCAGATGAACCTGACAAACCAATTGATGAGTTTGGAGATCAGGATGATGCTGGTGATGGAAAAGAGAGTGTAGATGGCATGAACCTGGATAAAGAGGAAGCTTCTGCTGATCCAACTGGAGTAAAGACTGATGAGTTGAATCTAGGTTCTGATGAGGACATGGATGTGGATGGAGACATGAATGAAAAAGAGGGATTAGATTCCCAGGAAGACCTAAGTCCCGAAGTGGATGATGAATCGACTGAGAAGGTGAATCCTGATGAGGATAATACAGATAATTTTGATTCGATGGATGCGGCAGATACTGAAAGACTGGATGGAACTTCAGAAACAAATGATGCAGGCAAGGATGGGGAGGAAAATTCAGGAATGGATGCAGCAGCTACAAGAGAAGATGCATTTGGACCAGGAATTTCAGACTTGATGAATGGTCATGAACATAAGGGAGATTCTGCAACTCAAGCATATGGCCAGTCCCAGGCATCTAATTCGGAAAAGATTGCACCTGACACAAACATGTCTAATGCTTATGAAGCTTATAATAACCTCGTTCTCCAGAGAAGCTTACCTTCGGATAATGTGTCTGAAACGGACATAATGCTGACAAATCAGTCAAACAGTGGAAGTTTCACTGATCATCAGAAGGAACAGATTTCTCCAGAAGAGTTTCGATCTCGTCAAGAATCTCAAGTGAACCCTTATAGGAACGTCGGGAATGCATTTGAAGAGTGGAAAGAGAGAGTTAAAGTATCTGTTGATCTTCCAGAAGGTAATAAAGAGTTGGGAAGTGAGGAAGAGGACAAGAATGCTGATGAGTACGGATATGTTCCAGAGTTTGAGAAAGGAACAACTCAGGCTTTGGGAACTGCTTCTTCTGAGCAGATTGATGCCAATGTCAATGACAAGAACCCAGATGAGGATATCCATGCAGAAGATCATATAGATGATATTGCCACTATGGAGATTGAGAAACAAAATTCTGAAGATTGGCAACTAAAACATTGTACAGCAACCGTGAAAAATAATTTGGAGAAACAACTACAATTCTCAAAATTTGAGATGTCAACTGAAGCAAGATCTCCTGAAGTTGATGAGCCTGATGATTGTGATCCAAACCCAGGCAGTCTGTGTGAGAGCTTTGTTTCTGTTAGTAAATCATATTTGGGTGAAGATATACATCAATTCAGCAAACTCTCTGTTAATGACGAAAAGGACAAAGCCCAAGATGAAGAAGTTTGCTTTGATACAAGAAGTGACTCTTATATTCTTTGGAAAAGGTATGAGCTGCGGACAGCAAGATTGTCCCAGGAGTTGGCTGAACAATTGCGTCTTGTTATGGAACCCACTTTGGCCAGCAAGCTTCAAGGGGATTATAAGACTGGCAAGCGAATCAACATGAAGAAGGTGAATCACATTTGACATGTTTTATCAATTCTGTAGGTGTTAGATTTGCTCTCGTTTTGTTCTTTCTTCTGATTTTTTTCTGTCTGTATATGCATAGGTAATTCCCTATATAGCTAGCCACTACCGGAAAGATAAAATATGGCTGAGACGGACCCGACCTAACAAACGTGATTATCAAGTTATCATTGCTATTGATGATTCTCGTAGTATGTCTGAGAGTCGCTGCGGAGATGTTGCGGTTGAAGCCTTGATCACCGTTTGTCGTGCAATGTCTCAGCTGGAAATGGGGAACTTGGCTGTTGCAAGTTTTGGGAAGAAAGGAAACACAAGGTTGCTGCATGATTTTGATCAACCTTTTACAGGAGAGGCTGGGGTCAAGGTTGGTGTTCTGTTATTAATATTTTGATTTTTGTGTGAAGATGAAATTGTTTTTTCCTTTATTTGTTTAAGAGCATAACTTTTCATTGTTTCATATCATCTGACGTTCACTGTTGGGGTTTCCTTTGTGGGATGCAGATCATCTCCAATTTGACTTTCAGGCAAGATAACACAATTGTTGATGAACCTGTGGTTGATCTCTTGAAATATCTGAACAAAATGCTGGATGCTGCCGTTTCTAGAGCACGGCTTCCTTCTGGGCAGAATCCACTACAACAGCTTGTCTTGATTATTGCAGATGGTCGGTTTCACGAAAAGGTACTTATCTTTAACCATGTGTGAAAATTAAGATAAAAATCGTGGAATCAAGGACTGTCCTCTCTCTTTGGTAATTGAGTGTGCAGACGTGAATTCCTTATTTTCTATTCAAAACTTGATTACTCTTATGTAGGAGAAGTTGAAGCGGTGTGTCAGGGATTTCTTAAGTCAGAAGCGCATGGTCGCCTTTCTGCTACTTGATAGCCCCGACGAATCAATTATGAACCACATGGTATTTCTTATTGTTTTATTCCTTGATGGACAAGGGTATTACTAGTCCTGAAGTTCAAAGTAACTTTTCATGTAGTAGTCTTAATTTTTTTTTTCCCACATTTGTCCTAAAATCACTAATGGACATGTTGGTCATTTCATTAGAGATAATAATTAAAACTTGAAGATGATATGTATCTGTTACATTTTCAATTTGCTTTCCGACTCATTTGTATAAAATTTGATGAAGTTCTATAATTGGAAGTAAACTTGTCCGTTTCTTGGAGTTAAATATCCATACATTTTCAATTAAATGGTCTTCCAATATCTCTTTTCTGCTTACATGTTTGCATGGTTTTCAGGAGGCATCTTTTGTGGGTGAAGGTGAAAAAAGGGTACTTAAATTCACAAAATACCTTGATTCTTTTCCCTTCCCGTTTTATCTAGTCTTGAGGAATATTGAATCACTTCCAAGGACCCTTGCCGATCTTTTGAGACAGGTAACGAAAGTTTCCTACTTGCTGAAATTACTATATTGGACCATAGTGCATCAAGAGCTATCTAATTTGGCACATTTTCTCTATGGTGGCAGTGGTTTGAATTAATGCAGCACTCAAAGGATTAATTGGTTCTTATTGAAGACCTTCGCTTTCTTTCATGAACAAAAAGCTTACCTGCACCTGCATCATGAGGTCCAAGGAGATGAAGATTTAAGGTAGACAGAGAACTGAGACCGACAGCAATTGGTTTCAAATAATTGAGACTGATTGTTTGCGTAGATAGTATAGCTGCTTTCAATCCCTGAAGTGGCAGATTGCATGGCAACATTTTATAGACTAGAAGTGTATAATTTAGTAGTTTCCAATCTGATGACCTATTCAGAAATGCTTTTTTCTTTTTTAATTTGCTAAACATGCCAATTGAAGAGAGAGAGAGTGAAATTGTATCTACGAATAGCTTAGGACGATACCCAAAAGCAACAGTTATTGCAACCTTGGCTTTTCAAGTTGCTGCAAGTCCACCAGGTGGAGTTTGGGAAGGAGAAGCTGATGACGATAGCTGTTCAGTACACTTTGTGAAAAAGGGTATCAAAGTTGTATATTAGCTGGATACCGTTTTAGAAAAGTTAATTTCTTGGTGCTTCAAAGGTTGTGTGATTCTCTTTTCTTGCGGGAGTAGGAGATTATATTCATTTCTTATGAGTAGTTTTCTCCTCCTCTTAAGATGTATATAAATCCTAAAGGGAAATTTTAGAAAAATTCTGTAGCTTTCATTGTAATTTCTAGCACCCATAACTGCTGTCATGTACTAGAAATAAATCAAATCTCAATAAAATCAATTTAGTACTAAAAATAACTTAAAATGAAAGAGAATATTTTAGCCACAATTTATCATCGTACTTTCACTATTTATGAATCATCTTGTATCTATACTCTTCAGGCTGAAAGGAAATGTATCAAAAAGAGTCCAATCAGTATTTATTTTATAGAAATAAATTCATATGATTCGATAATGGCTGAAGTTAATATCCTATGAACATGTCTTTGCCCCTCTCTAAAACAGAAATCTCTTAAAATCGAAAGGAAAATGCAAACACCAACTACTCAGAATCAATACGCTTTTGACACCTCTAAAATAGAGAAAATGTTTGATTTTTTGTTACAGAGAAAATGTTTGATTTTTTGTTACAAAAAAAAATTCATTATTTTATTGTTAGAGCATATAATTCCCATACAGGAAGAAATTAAAAGAGGAGACTATTACAAATGCTATAATACATGTATTCACCCAACAAATTCATGTTACGAATTTAAGAATGTAATTTAAGATCAGATCAATAAGGGAATTCTAATATTTACTGAAGTTGATCAGATTATGTTGAAAAATGAAGAACCATTTCCACTAGTTACAAATGTTAATGTAATGGAGTTTGATTTACGACTTTTGTTGGATGTTAAGAGGACATAATTGATAGAATTTCATAAATAGAAGATATGGTAGATGTAAAAGTCAAATCCCAAATTGTAAAAGATCATGGAGAATTGTGAAGAGTTAAAAGGGGGTGAAAATGCTAAGTTGGTTTTTGAGGAGGAGGAATTCCTAATAAGGGATGAAGGTTCATTTGAAGATTTGGAATCTACTCTTGGAAGTACTGATAACTTTGAAAGTTTAGAAACTAGACTTTTACTATTCTACCCTCACATTTTCCCTCTTTCAGAAAATCTCCAACTCAAAACCTTCAACTTGGAATAATGAACTCCTAGTTTAGCCATTGATTTCTCTTCCTTCAGAGAATGGACAATAAGGGAGGCTCAACTCCCTGTAATCTGTCCATTGTGAACTTCCCAACTCTTTCAACATTGCCAAGTACGATGAAGTTGGGGGGTAGCTGAAGGAGGCTATGACGAAACGCAATATTGGAGTGTGGAAATCTAGGCCTCAAATATAATGTAATAGAGATAAGCTACGACATTTTCCTAATGTAATGAAGGATCGTATCTTAACTCCTCCAGTGGAACTCCTCAAAGCAGGAGCAAATGTATGGGCATTTACATTGGTGGGCGTTTTCTGGAGTAAGCGTCTAGCTTTTCCAGTGGTGTAAGCATGGGCAGTGGCAAGGTGGGGGAAAAAGGATTAGAAAAAGTAATGCTTCGGGATGATGGCTCCTTCCTTTTTAAATTTGTTAGTTTATGCCTTGTAGCCAATCAATTGGATGCAAATTAATGTATGACATTATTTTGAGTTAATGAAAAAGGCTTTATTTATCTTTATGTATTAATTTAATTATTTTTTTATGTTTTAATATGAAAGATAAATTTCTTGGAATAATTACTGTATAATTGAAATTATGATGAGATCATAATTATGAGATTCAATTCACACCTATGTGTTATTCCTAAATGTTCCTAGTTGTAGTTTCATCAAGACTAGATATTGTTAAAACGGTACAACTAGCACATATTATGTTTCTTTCTTATGAAGAAAGTAATTGATCTTATAAATTAAAGTATAGAGATACTTAAACTAATATGAAGTGATTATTAGAGAATAAGTTACTGAACTGACCCGATTATGAGAATTCTGGATGAAATATTACTTATATGTCTATGGATTATCTCATAATGATGGTTGTATATTGATCCTCAGACTTAAGATTACCAAGGTATCTAGTGTTTTGATGCTGCTTATGAATCGTCCTAGAATAATTCAGTCGGTAGTAATTAGATATAGTATGAACCATATGCAGATAGTTGAGTAAGTCAATATAAGATTCGTCACTCTAAAGTAATTAAAGAGATTATTCTACTATTCTTAATTAGTAATAATTTATAGAATTCTTTGGCTAGAGTGAATTGATATTTGAAAAGGATTTTCTAAATTTTAGTTATAAATCAATTACTATTTAGCAATAACGAACATGATTGGATGATAAGAGTAGACATTGTATCTATACTCTATCCAATTAGAATATTCAATGACCAAAGGATTAAATTATACATTATAGCCATGCATGGACAGGTTAAGTTAATCACTTTGATATTCCTTATATTTGGGTAATCATGACATGTTGCTAGACATCAATCATAATTTATGATTATGAATTATTTAATTAGAGAATTAATTTATCTAATTCTAATTGTGAATTAGAATTATCATTTATAATCATTGTCAATTTATTAGAAACTTAATGGGTCACATATCAAAGATCAATTTGTGAACGAAAAATTAATTTAATTAAGTTGGACTTAATTATAAAGTTTAAGAAACAATGGGGATCAAATATAAGATATTTGATTTTATTAAATATAAATATAATTTATTTTTATTTATAATTAAAGAGATTAAATTTTAATAAAAGACTTATGATTTTTCTATTTAAAGGGAAGAGCTTTTTGGAAGCTAGCACTTCTTTTAGTCTTCCTCTCAAATCAGTTTGAGAATTGCTCTGTGGATACCATCAGAGGCTGGACACTTGAATAGCTCATGATTGATCAATCGGAGAAAGTTTCAAAGATTTTTCGACAGAAAAGCGAACAAGGTATGATTTCTAAATCGTTTTATGTTTTATTCAAGTTTATTCAATTATCGGGATCCACTCAGAATCTGTAAAATTTTTTTTCCACTGCGCCCATGATTCAATCACGGTAGGATTCCAACAGTAGTATCAGAGCCTCTTTTAATTGTTTAATATGAACTCGTTGCTTGATTCTTGTTGACTTGACATAAAAATTAAGGTTTTTATGCTACTATTTGTCTTTCCCCTGTACTGTTCTTATCTTTTGTCTATGAATGTTCCTCTTTTGTTATGATATTTGTTATGTTTATTCATGGATGTTATTCCGAATAATAAAGTATGAATAATACATACGCTTATTTCTTGTAATTGCATCTAGAGTTGTTCGTCGCTTGCATCCTGCCATCACTGTCTATTTGATGCTTTTGAGATTGCATTTGATGCCCAAATAAGCATTAAAAAATAGACTGATTTATGTCTATTTGTTTTGTATCTATCCATGCATGGTCCCTATTTTGCCTCTATGTGCTACTCATTAAAGATCTGAAGGATCCGCGATCCATATGCTTGCTTTTTTGACTACCTTGGGTTTACAAGGTTTGTGGGAAAATTAGTTCCTAACTTCTAGGGATTTGAATATGGGAAAATCAGATCCTAATCTCTAGAGATTTTATTCTGCTATTGTATAGGGATTTATTTTTGTATAGGATTTTATTTCCTTCTACATATACTAGGATCACCTTGTATAAATAGAGATGTAGTAGTCTTGCAAATCAATTCAATATAAAACACATTATTGAGTTCACTTTATCACATAGTATCAGAGCGTCCCTTAGCTCTAAACACTTTGTTTCTATTTTGAGGAAACCCTAGGATAGGGCTGCCTCACATTAACCACCATCTTAGAGTGGTTTATTACTGTCACCACCGGCGTCAATAGGAGCACCACCAGAAGTCGACCGGTTCCCCAAAATCCAGTCACCGGAAAGTGAACGTGTGTCTCTCACGTGCCTCCCGTAGCTCTCTACCGTTCGTCCACGCGCCGGCGTGTGAGCTTCACCCCACCGGAGTTTCGTCTTCTGCCTTTGTTTTCCGACCTCGCCCCTTTACTGTTCCGGTCTGGTTTGTTCAGCTTGCATTTGTGGTATTTGTTTTGCAGCCCTCTCTTTACCTCTTATATTTCTGCCATATACAATGTC
>JANKYE010000001.1:11549804-11561875 GCA_032467995.1 Erythroxylum dillonii | reverse complement strand
TATGATTAGATTAGCATGGTTAGGGTTTAATCATGTGTTGAACGATATTTTGCGATTTGGATATGGATTATGTAGAAATTTTGTGCTTGAATGTATGAGGTCTCATATATGTCATTGGTAATTGCATTAATCAATTTTATCTGCATGGTTGTGTTTAATATAATCGATTGTGTTTGATCCAATGACCAATTGCATGAACATACCCATTTTGCACACTAAGGTTTTTTTACAAGGCTTTAATTAAATGGTCATTTGATTAATTCCTTGGACTTGAGGGGTCCCTTAAGGTTGATATTTCAAAAACTTAGTGGATTTATCCCTAAAAATTAATTTCGAACAGTGATAGCCTAAGCATATTTTCAAGAGGATTGTCTATCATGTGATTAATCTTTGAGTTTTAGTTGATTTCAAAAATCCCCAAAATCCAAAAATATTCTTTTATACATTTTTCTTTAATTTTAATTACCTACATCAATTTTGATCAACAAACCAAAACCCCCTTTTATCTGCTTAAATTGCATGTTTTCGTCTTTAGGCTAGCTTTAAACCAATTTCCGTCGGTTCCAAAAAGTGAGACGACCCGAGGTTCAGCTTTTACTGCAATCTTGGAATTAATTATTTTTGACCGGTTTCCAAGGATCGATCCTAGATCGGATGACGAGCCGCGATCAACGGGGCCCAACAATTAGGCTAGTATTTCTAAAAAAATCCTATAATAAAGATCGTAATGACAATTTTAGAAGCATCATCGTCATTATTTAACTAAGAGGGATAAATAATTAGTAGACCACCTTTCTCTAATGGTAATAATTAGCTTTTTTGGAAATTAGGATGAGATTCTTCTTAATAGCTGAAAGTGTAGAATTTTAGGAAATAGTGTCAAATGGTCCCTTTCTTCCTACTAAAATTGTAGATAACAAAAATGTACCAAATTAAAGGAAGAATGGTAAACTCAAAATAAAAGATTAGTTTCATTGAATAGTAAGGCCATACATATCCTTTTTATGCATTGGAAAGAATTGAATTCAATATAGCCTTTATGTGTGAAACAACTCACAAAATTTAGCATACTTTAAAAGTTACATAAGGAAACCAATCAAGTAAAAGAGAGCAAAGGAAGCATGATAACATATCATTATGAATTATTCCAAATGAAGCATGATGAAAACATATCCAGCATGTATACTAGTTTTATTGATATTTTTAATGCTCTCAAAGGTCCTGGAAAGACCTATGCTAATGTTGAAATGGTAAGAAAATTGGTTAAATCACTTTGAAGTATGTAGGAAGCTAAAATGATAATTATACTAGAAGCCAAGGATCTAAAACACTAATCTTAGAGGAGCTTATTGAATCTCTTCTTACATGCAAAACAAGGCTCCAAAAGACAAAAAGAATGACAATTCGAAAGAAAAGAATTTAGTTTTTGAAGCCTTAATGAAAGAATCAAGTGAAGAGGAGGAGACACCAACTAATGAAATTAAAGAAGAAGGCATTGGCTTACTCACCAGAGAATTCAAGAAGTTTTTGAAGAAGAGATTCCCCAAAATCAAGGAATGTAAAAATGATCAAAAACATAAATCCTTTAACATTACTTACTTTGAATGTAGAAAATTTTATCATATAAACTCATAATGTCCTCGATACAAAGACTATGAGAAGTATGAGAGAAATTATAAGAAGGAGAAGAAGCATAAGAAAAAAGCTCTTAAAGCATCAACTTGGGATGACACAAGTGAATTTAAAAGCGAGCATTCAAAAGAAGGGATAGCTCATAATGGTTTACCACTATAGATAATAATGAGAAAACATCTAAACCTAATTCTTATTGAAATGATAGTGATATTAATGTGAGAGAAAATGAATTAGTTAAGAGCCCCAAAACCATGAGCATAAAAAAGAAAAAGAAATCCTCTAAATTTAAAGAGGATAAAAAGAACCTAGATACATGCTTGAGTGAAAAATGAAAAGATGAAAATGAATTCTATAGCATTAAATCATCCAAAAAATGATCATTGATGACAATCATTAATTAGATATAATAAGGCGTGAGAATGAAGCATTGAAAGAGGTAGATTTGCACAAGGAATCATTATCTAAGTTTACTAAAGGGAGTGAAAAACTACAGAAAATGCTAAGAGTTTAAAAGAATTCCAATGATAGGCATGTAATAGGATACAACCATAGAAGTGAAGACAATTCTAAACCCACCTTTGTCAATAGAAAATATTTACATAGTGAAGAACAATTGCCTAATGTGAAAAATGAGTATGGAGCATCCACATCCAAGCATATGCATGCACATTCCACATCTGTTAGGACTAATTCTAAAAGAAAACATCATGTTTTAATAAATTGCAAAAAAGCTAAGCACATGGTTTAATACTATCAAGAGAATAATATTCATAATTTTTTAATGATAATATATAAACCCACTCACACACTTTTAGGCCTTAAATAATAATACATAAAGCTTTCATTCATAGTAGGCATCACACATATAATCATAGGACATTTCACAACCTTAGGAGGACATTCAACAACATTAATGACCAAGATAATATTCTATATTCTGCACACACACGCGGGCACAAAAAGGTCTATGCAATGCATATATGTATCATCAGCATTCATATAATATGTTACGACATTTTTGTGGTAAGTATGAACATCATGATAGAATTTATTTTCTTAAACAAAGAATGTCAAGCAAACCTTTGAAAGTGTGGGTTGAAAAGAAAAAGGAACCTAAGAACTAAATAACCAAGCTTGTTTGGGTTCTTATAATACATTAATTACCTTGGTTTGTAAGGTTATTAGAAAAGAAAGAGAAAATGTTAATTAGTAGAGATAGTAGTTATTGAATTGGTTATTACTAAGGAGTTTATGCATTTAGTCATGACAAATCTATCCTTCTTGCATCCACGAAAGTCTAGAAGATGCTGTCGGATGTGGAGAAATTAGCCACCAAAAACCTTTTAAAAGAGACAATATTAGAATCAAGTGAGAGAGACGAGAAGTATGAGAAGCCTCTAATGGATTTAAACTTAAAAGAAGAATATTTATCCAAATCTCTCATAAGTAATGTTCAATATATGGTAATTATTAGTTCATAATTTAAAAATATGTGATAACTTTCATTGATGTGTGAATTTGAGTATGATTTAGGTATGAATTATGTATAGAGTTTTTCATAATTATTTTTAAAGTGTGAACTTTAGAACCTAGAGTTAGAGAGTACTGTACAAAATGAGGACACTAAATTAAAATTTATATTAATTGGGATAAGAGATTATTGTACAAGATCATTCTTACATAATTAGAAAATTAATTTATGTTTGATAGGAATTTTTAAAGTAAAGCTCTTTATATGATTCAATTCATTTTTATTGATATTTAGTTAGTTGATATGTATTTTAATAGTTTTTATTTAAGTTTTGATGCTTTAATTCAAGTTTCAAAGACATTTTCTTAAACTATTTGGTTAATTAGTTGATAAAAAGCTATTTGGTTAATTAGTTGATCAATATCTTAATTTGATTAACCGATATTTTCAAAATTCACCCCTTTTTACTTTCCAATGAGTTTGTTGATTTTTTGATTAGCCAAATAGTCACATTAATTAACCAAAATCCTTTAGTGTTTGACCAATGTCCTAATATTTGACACTCCTTTACCTTTCTAATGAGTTTGAAAGGAAATTGGTCACTCCTCCAATCAATCACTTACATTGGTCGACTAACATCTTCTAGTGGCCAACCAAGATCCCCTTTTCTATTTCCTTCTAGTGAGTTTACAAAATAATGGCTTCATATAGTAATTGAACACACTTTTCATTGGTCAACTATATGGATCTATGTTCGACCAATATAGCGAGTTCAAAGCAAAATTTTAGCTTTTTTCCTCAATTGTTCAAAACTACTTTATATATCCTTCCCAAGAAAAACTTTGGTATACTAGTCTTCATGATCTAAGGGCTATCTCATTGTAATTTCTTCTATTCTCATAATGTTTTTGGATAACTTCCAAAACCCTAAACAATTCACTCTTTCCCTTGAAAAATATCACCCTCATTCATAAAAATATCATTAAATTGTATCAAATTGAAATTGGTATTTTCAATATTTTCTTAATTAAAAGTTATCTTTTTAATTTGATTCCTTTATAGTTAAATTTTAAAAAGAGTCAGAGATTATTTTTCTTTCAATTATATTGATACATCTTTAATTTTGATCATTTTTGGTCTTTTGGGCACTTTTTTATGTTTCTATTTTTGAAATTTTGGGATTTATAAATTATACATTCTTTTTTGAAATTTATTATTGGATAATGTAACTATGCTTTTATTTATTACAATTCCAGCCACTAATTTTGCCAAAACTTTCCTTTGGTGCTTTAATTGAATCTTTTATCTTAGGCATAATATTGAAGTTAGAGATTTTTCAAATTTTTAATAGCACTTTTTGTGATAAATTATATCAATTTTAGTCAAATAAGTTTTGATTCTTTCTACCAAGTTAGTTTGAAGCATGAACTTTATTTTTTGTATTTTTAGATAAATATTTATTTTTGGTGATTTAAAAAGTCGGAGAAAGATTAATGATACTAGATTTAAAGGAAGTGATACATTAAGAGGGAGTCATGAAATTTAAGGGGAGTGATTGTTTTGTCATTTTTTATATTTGTTGCACTTTATGTGATACACTTGAGTAAATTTATGTTATTTTATTGTATAGGTATTTCTTTGATTGCGAACATCTCTTTTATTATTGATATTGAATTATGCCCTTCATATTGAATTATGTTTTATAAATAAATCAAGGGGGAGCTAATCATTACCTTGATATTTGTTTGTGTGTTTAATATATTAATGTTCCCTAATATCACAAATGTTTTGTCATTATCAAAAAAGGGGGAGATTGTTGAACTAATGGAGTTTATTAAAGGTATTTTTAATGATGATAAAATATAATTACTAAAAATGAATTTATTATTTTAATGAAAAGCAATATAAGAACAAATTGAAGTTATAAACTAAAGAAGATAGCCTAGAAAGTTGATAAAAGGAAGTTGAAGATTACATCTATCATAATGAAGATCAAACTAAGAACACAAAAAGATCAAGGTTTATTAAGGTCTTTATTTACTTTTTAATATTAATTTGCTTTGTTAATTTAATGCTCTAAAAGGCTTACTAACATAAACATTTAATTTCACTTTATTGCATAAGTCTTTACATTCATTAAGAGGCAATGAAGCTTTTTTTTTTAAATAATATGAAAGCCTTTCATCCTTTAAAAAGAATATGGGAACTTTTTGGGGAAGTTCACACCATAATTGGATTAAAATAATTGGTTTTGAGCATTTTGAGTTGTTAAAATAATGTTTTTAGGGTGATTGATCGACTTATATAGGTCAGTGATCGACCAATATAAGTTAAAGATGTCTTATGAGTTAGATGTAATATTGGTTAATGCATTGATTGACCAATTTTTTATGCCTATTGGTCGATTAGTGATCTAACAGCTAGTGAATATAAAGCTATGTATGTTGGTTGACTAATGCATAGCATATAGCTCTTATAATACGTTGGACCCCGTTTCCGGAGCCCAACTATTCAGAGTCATAAAGCGAGAGCGGGCTTCCCTATAGGGTTATTTTTGTGAACGCTCACTTCCTGTCCAACAATCTTTTCGAATCCAACGCTAAAAGCTATCAATTTTTGTGGAAAGGAAGAAAAACGTGCTAGGAATCTAATACTTCAAGAATCACTACATTTGGAGGTTGGACAAAAAAATTATGGTCAAAATAATCCAATATGTTTATGACCTTACTTGTATTGTATATGCCTTGGCGCAATTGCCATAACTTTTGCTACGGAAGTCGAATTGATTTCGTTTTTGGACGGTTAAAAGGAGAACTTTAAGATCTACAACTTTCGTGAAGAATTCGGAGCGAGGTTCAGATGGAAGAAGGGAGCAAAAAGGTCAAACTAAGACGAAGAAAAAGTCAAACTAAGACAAAGATGACGTCATACTAAGAAGAAAAACTAAGACGAAGCTGGCGTCATACTAAGACGAAGATGACGTCATACTAAGACGAAAAACTAAGACGAAACTGACGTCATACTAAGACGAAGATGACATCATACTAAGACTGAAACAATCAAAAGCGCGTAACTCTCACTACAGATATTAGATAAAGGACATTCTTGGACCGTCTTAAAGAAGACTTCTAGACCTACAAGTCCCATGAAGACCTCAAAAACAACTTTTGCCTCTATAAGGGTATTTCCAAACAATTCAGCTGTCCCGAAAGGTCACCTTATGTAGCAATACAGATGAATGCTCCATGTTTGATGTGTTTATAAAGCTAGCCCAGCGTTACTAACTGAATCCAAAAGACGTCTAGCTAGCTTGGAGTATTCAAATGCCTGGTAAGGGTTACTTATCTTCTTGATCCGCACCTAAGAAGGGAATAATGGAGGGTGAGCTACACAGCTTAGCGGTTAATATATATATAACCATCGGTAATTAGCACAAATTTAAGCATATGTATGTATATATATATATATATCACACTTCTCGGGTGAAAAAGTGCTCTTTGGCCAATCAATGTCCATTAAATGGACATTCACAAGATAGCTTCAGTAAATCGAGATTTTTGGCCATTTTAAAGGCAGAATCTGACTTTATGGTCTTCACAAAAGTTGTAGATATTGAAGTATAATTTCCAACTGTCCAAAAACGAACTCAATCCAACATCTTTGTTGAAAGTTATGGCAATCGCGCCAAGACATGTTTCTGCATGATTGAGGGTATAAATATGTTGGATTATTTTGATCATAACTCCCTCATCCGACCTCGAAATAAAGTGATTCTTGAAGCACTGGATTCCTAAGACATGTATCTATGTCTAAATGAAAATTGGTACCTTTTGGAGTTGATTTGAAAAATTTTGATGGATAGAAAATGAGGGATCAGTTGAGAGAGCATGTTTGGGGAATGAATACGCTTTATCTTTTTAAGCATAGCTTGAGTTGTAGAACTCCGATTAAGATGGTTCTTGATTCAAAACGAACTAGAGACTTAGAGATATGATTTCTTTGAAGAAGTCAAATTGAAATTTTTGTTCGAGAATTTCCAAATTCTGTTCACAAACAGGAGAATGAGTTCAAGCATAGTGACTGATTTGTAGGGGGACGCCACTGAATATATTGTGAGGAAAATTTTTAGGATGTTTTGAGAATGAAGATGAACCGATGATGGTTAAAGAGATTACAAGGAACCACGCTCAAGTATTATGGTATTCACAAGAGTTGGATTCCGAAATCAAACGAGATCCAACAGATGTATGAGTCCGCAAGAGTTAAGTTTCGAAATCGAGATCCAACAGTATTCAACTCCATATTATTGAGGATGCCTTTTGATAACTAGCTTTGAGTTTGTTAATCAATCCATTCGGATTAAATTTAGTTCTATTGTTATTTATCATATGAATCTCCTTTTATGTGGCTATACACCATTCTTTTTTCAATTATTGTCTCATTATAGGTGGTTGGCTTAATAGCCACTAAATTTGCTCTTTCATAAATTATAGCAAGGAGCTTTATTTCTCTAACTAAAATTTCAATGTTTTGATCATTATTAGCCTTCTTTAGAACCCTCTCCTTATCATAAAGTAGTAAAGAGTCAACTTTTAGGTCTGGAACTTCTCTAACCAATAACTTTTGCCAATTTAGTTTGATAAATTCATCTATTCAACAACTTGACTCATTTGAATCTTTCTTGTTGTAATATTTAAAACTCTATAAACTTTTCTTGTGTAATTGTATCTTAGGAACACCCTAAGTTCATTTTTATTATCTAAATTTTCTCTTTTAACTTTAAGAGTATGTATAAATTATAAACTACCAAAACATTTTTGGCCTATAATAAATGGTAAGTTATCAAACCATTTTTCATATGATATTCTACCTTCTAATGTCTTTGTAAATATTATGTTAAGTAAATATCCTAAGGTATTCAATCCTTATCCTCAAAACTTCTTTGGTAAATTTTTTTGTCATTATACTTCTTGCCATCTCTGTTATGCTTCTATTTTTCCTATCTGTCACTCCATTATGCTGAAATTGTATGGAACTACTAATTGGTTATTGATTCTCTCTTTGGCACAAAGTTCTCTGAATTCCTTGAAAACATATTCATTAGACCTTAGTTACTTAACTGAAAGGTAGGTTTCTTTTTTTATTTTTACTTTCAACTTCTTGAATTCTTTAAATACCTCACTTTTATATTTTAATAAACTAATCAGACAATACTTACTGTAATCATCAATGAATAACATAAAATATCTACTTTTATTTAGTGAAACCTCACTCATAGGTACACATATATCAAATTGAAGTAGTTTCAATCTATCATTAGCACTTTAAAAAGCATTCCTAAAAGAAAATTTCACCTTTTTCCCAAGCTGGCATGCTTAATACTACTTCAGTAGTTTATGTCACCTTAGGTAAATTTTACACAACATCATTTTCACTCATTCCTTTTAATTCACCATAACTAATATGTCCCATTCTATTGTGTCATTATATAGGCTCAAAGCAACTTTTGTACAATTTATAAAACTATTCTCTGTAATATACTTAACTTTAGCATTCCATTCAATTGGAAAAAGTTTTACTCTTTAACTATCATCAATTCAGCTCCTTTAGAATCAGTTAACACATATTCACACTCAGAATAGTTTACAACATATCATTTTGAATCAATTGACCAACACTCAATATATTTTAATCAAGTTAGACGCTATAAGTTTATCAATTATTAACTTGATTACTATTTAAGTGTTTAGAGTAACATATCCTCTTCCTTTCACCTTCAAGAGAGCACTATCATTAATCCTTTCTTTACTTTGGATGTTTTGATCTAAGACTTTGAAAATATGCTCTGATGTGGCAAGTGAATGTAAAACCAAAATTCACAAGGCAATAGTACTTTTTGGTGCAAGCAAATAACTTAATAGTATTAAAAGGAGTTATTTCACCTTCTTATTCCTCTTTCTCTACTATCTTAGGATGTTATGTATTAGTTTTACATACCTTTTCAATATTCCTCATTAAGTTACAAGCTCAACACTTTAGACTAGGCCTAAACCAACAACAATCACGAATATGATTTGTTTTCTTACAATGAGGATAGAGTGGAAACTTATATTTCTTTTAGTCTCTAATATACCAAATTCCTTTCTTTCTCCAATTGATTTTCATTTCATCCTTATTCTTTTCTTCTCTCAAACTTGTACTAGCTTAGTTAGGTTTGGTATTAACCTTAAAACTCCTTCAACATGTTCTTGGTGTCTTAACATTACACTTTTGTCTTGAGATTAATGAAAGTTTACAAGTTCTATCAAACTGGTATATGTCATGTTTTCAAACTCTTCCAAAGTTGAAATCATGGCCTCAAACCTATTAGGAATTCTGATAAGGACTTTACCAACTATTCTTTTAAGTTTTATCCTTTAAAACTTCTCCAAGCAACCTAAGTTGATTTAAAAGTTTCATAAGAATGTCGTCATACTCTTTAATGACTTTAAACTCACCCATTTCATCCAATAGCTCAATTTTTTTTTCACAAATTGAGAATTTGAAGCTTCTTTTTCCTTTCAAACCTTTAAAACTCAACTTTAATCTTACCTGAAGCCTCATAATCCTTGCAAAGAGCTAGTTCTAAAGTTGAAGCAAATATGATAGCCAAAGATTTATCCCTTTTTCCTTTTTTTTTTGCTTTATGATTCTTTAATTGATTTACTATTGGATTGTGTGGAAATTCAAGTGAGTCAAGCTTTTTCTTAATTATATCTCAAAGACCAAAGGTTCTCAAATAAACCTTCATCTTAACTTCTAAACTAACAATGTTTTCTCTATTAAATAATAAAGGTATTGATGTAGAGAAATTTGTTGAAACCATTTGAACAACACATCTAAAAGTATTGAGTTTTCTTTTAAAAACGAACGATTTTCTTGCTTAGTTTCTCTCACATGCCACCTTAAAATTCTTAAGTCTCTAATATTATGTCAAAATTTTTAACTTTTGTGGTTCAAAGAGTTGTTTTTCAAATTAAAGTGTTTTCAATTTTTCATTGTTTGAAAAGGCTTACATGTTGAAGATATAGCATCGTTTGAAAACATTCCAAAAATCAAGAATAAAGAATTTGAAAATTTAAGGGACAACCTATAGAAGCTAATTATGATACAAGAAATTCAAGTAATCCCACATTTGATCTTTTTAGCATAAATCATCTTAATAATATTAAACTACCTTGTATGTTAATTGCTCATATCATTTTTTATAAATAAAATTGTATCTTATCAAATCTGAATTAGACTTCAGAGAATGATGATTTTCATTTTGATAGAAATATATTAACATCGATAAATGTGAACATAACAGAAAAGATAAGCTTAAGTTGGATCACAAAGAGGTCATTAATGGTCATATTTGCTTATACTATTACAATGGACTTGTTTACTCGATCTAGTGTTGGTATAAAGCATGCAACACTGTGCTTATTATTGATTTTGATTGGCCTGAAATGAACAAGAGGAATTTAATGAGAACTTTTCTCCAAAATAGATGAAATTGCAAAAGTCAGTTTTTTGTTTATGGCTCGAAAAAGATAGCAGAAGTCCATATCTTCTTCCCTTTACTTTTTGAGATTTGACATTGTCAGATTATATCCATTTTTTGAATCTTGAAAGTGCATTTAATCATCTATAATATACTAAAATGTGGATTGTGTGGTATTTTTTTCCTTCATTTTGTAAAAAGAAGATCATAAAATTACTTTTTGATGGGAGAAACAAGGATAGATGCTGCGGAAATGACCCACCAATTAGTCAATACAATAATAATGTGTTATGCATGATCCCAAATATAAATTAATTCTCCCTACTGAAGTAAATCACTTGTTAATATAGAAATCACGTAAAGTATATCGAATACACAAAAAGGGGGGTTGAATTGTGTAATCTTTTCGAAAATATTAATCTTTTGAGATTTCTTGAATTTCTTTACAAAATTTAAATGATCACAAAAACACTTTACTAAAGTTGATACGCAATGCAATCACATGTAATATTATCTACTCATTTAACAACAAGAAAATTAAAAGATAAAAGTTAGAGAATAAACGCTGCAATTTTATACTGGTTCATCCTAAACCTTGAGCTACATTCAGTCTTCAGAGTTTGTCTGAGATTTCACTAATCTCTTCAACTTTACAAGTATTCGTTCTACACTTCCAGAGCCTCTTTAGGTCTCTCTCACAAAGTATTCTTTATCTGCTATCTTAGCCTCTCTAGGCTCTAGCCTTCTTTCTCTCTCTCGGGAAGATATTTTTGAGCGTTACATTACAGTAGTATTCACTCTCTTTCTTTTGCACTTTGAATGTATAATTTCTCTAAGTATTCTACAATCAAAATTTTCTTTTGTAAAAGCGTTATTTAGCCTTCGATTAGGACTAGTATTTATAGCCTAAGTCTCCAACTGTCTTCTTTGAGAAGCTGCTTCTTGAATCTTCTAGAAACTATTATTAGTTGAGTTCGATAACTAATTCCAACTAACGGACTAACGTTCTAGGATATCTTCCTTTTGTATCGTCTAGGATAATACTTCTCCTATTATCAAGTTTCGTCTTATATTGTGCTTCGTCTGGTGTTGTGCTTCGTCTGGTGTTATGCTTCATTTATTATGACGTATCGTCTGTTGTTGTCTGGGATGACTAAGTGTTACTTTCATTTTTCTACACACTTAACAAATTTGTCAAAACAGTTCATACATTTCTAAGATTATTGTTATTTGATTGTCATTAAAATTAATAGAAGTGAAATTTTCTTGACTTAACAATCTCCCCCTTTTGATGATAACAAATAATCATAATTTTAGAAAATAAAATGATATTAAGATGAATTATATATGAATAGTATTTAAACGAAAATATATTTACAAGAAATGAAATGCATGGATATGATATACAATGCTTTCTTCTCTTGTTGTTCTCCTCTTTTC
>JANKYE010000001.1:11467328-11483180 GCA_032467995.1 Erythroxylum dillonii | reverse complement strand
AGCAAATCATGAATCTATCCACATTTCTCATTCCCTACTTTACTCTTGTCTATCATTTCTTGTTTCAAAAATTCTTCATTCATTTGTTCTTAACTCATGACTAACCACGAAAATTTCTCATTCAATAGTTCTAATCTTTCACGAAAAGCTCGAGGTCCAACATTCCTCACCTCAACATCTTATTTTGTCTTATGCAGGACAGATTCAAGCCTCTGCGGGATGGCACCAACGCGCAGGCTCTGCAAGCTATAGCATGCGGCAGGAACAATTCATTGGATGGCACCCGCCTCCTCCAGGGTGGATCAAGCTCAATACCGATGGTACTAGCAAGCGATCCTCACATTCGGTCATTACTGGTGGGCTTCTTCGAGACAGTGATGGCCAATGGCTCGGGGGATTTGCTCAAAAGCTAGGATGGTGCTCAGCGACGACAGCAGAGCTATGAGGAGTCTATACGGGGCTTACTCTTGCGAGGACCCAAGGTTTTTGACGCTTGGAGCTGGAGATAAATTCAAAAGCGGTGTTTGATATCCTCTCTTCCTTAGAACAATGATCCAGGACTCTCAATCCCATCGTTTGGAGCATTCATCTGCTTCTTACTAGGAACTGGACTGTTATTCATCGACTTGTTTATCGAAAGAGCAACAGATGCGCCGACTGACTTGCTAATTATGCTGGGCGGCTGATAGATGGAGTTACTTATTTTGCTACCACACCCATCGGGTGCCACATGATCCTGTTAGAGGATTTATCGGGAATCTTTTTCCCCGGTTTTGTTCCTTAGTTTGTTCTAGTTGTTTCCCTTTTATCCAAAAAAAAAAGACTGACTTGCACTAATTATAGTTCATTTTCTTAACTAAACTTCAGCCCATTTAGTCCGAGACTTTATTAAACTTATTTATTATTTTTAATTCAGATCAAATTTGATTTTTTAACCTTAATTTTATTAAAAATGATAATTAATAATTGTCAAATTAAAAATCACTAACATTTCATACACGAAATTCACGTCACATCCCGTTTATGTACATGTTTATATATAAAAAGACACGATCTATACAAGAGACTGTGCCCCATACCAGGCAGCAAAAAGGAAAGTGCTCTACGCACAAACCTGCTTCTTCGTCTTTGTTATCTTGCTATCATCAACCAACTCTGACGCAGCTGATTTCTGTGTTGCAAAGCTAAAAGGTGCAGGATGCCCTTCCGGTTATGCATGTAGAAACCCTGAAATAGTAACAGCTGATAATTTTGTGTTCGAAGCAATGTAAGTAACACAACAAATATCATCAATGCTGTTACTTTTGTTTAGCAATTCCCTGGTGTAAATGGCCTTGGAATTTCCATAGCTCGACTAGACATTGTTTCGAAAGGTATTGTCCCAATGCACACGCATCCAACGGCATCTGAAATCCTCTTTGTGGTGCAAGGATCCATCACTGTCGGTTTCATCTCCTCTGCCAATAATGATGCTATGGGGTTCCCAAAAGGGTAGCTCCATTTCCAAGTAAATGCCGGTGGCATGCACGCAACTACTGGTGTTAGTTTCAGTGACCCTGATCCTGGCCTCCAGATTCTTGATTTTACATTGTTTGCCAATGACTTAAATTCTGGTTTGATTGCGACAACCATATTTCTTGATGATGCTCAAGTCAAGAAGCTCAAAGTAGTCCCTGGTGGTACTGCCTAATTAAAGTATTTCAGACATTAATTATGTGTCTAGCCTACAAATACTAAAATCATTCTGTAATTTGTTCTGACCAATGTTTTCTTCTTATGGATTCCTGCTTTTAATCCACCAATGAGTAATTTTTTTCATGGTTCAATCACCATTAACATCTTGTTCCATGAAACGTTTGTTAATGTTTTGTATATGGCATTCATGAATGTTATCAGACTAAAACATTTGTACATAAATGTCTCTAGATTGTCAATATTCTTAGCACCATTAAATTGTGATCCTTGTCTAAAAGATGATGATAATGTTATCCACTGTCCTATGGTTGGAAATTGTCCCTTAGAAAGAAATCAATTTTGAATAAGTCAATTTTCTTTAAAGATACCAAGTTTAATTGCTTAATTTATATGTTGGGTGTATATAGTTTAACTTGCAGTTGAGGAGATTTTTCTATTAGATTGGATTGGCTTTCAGGAAATACTCTCTTCCTGAAGAACCAACAAGAAAATTGATAAGAATATTCTTTTTATATTAGTAAGAAAATGACTTTTAGTACTAAATTTGAAATGCAACATTATTCCATTAAGTTTAACAGGCACTCCTGGGAATGCTTATAGGAACTAGGAAAACTTGTAATGACATTAATCTGATGCCTGTGAGTGCCTGTTAATTAATTTAATAATTCTGATCTCCCTTTCTAGTTCAGCCTTCAATATCTAAGATGAGACATTGATGATATATCCGGTGGGTGGCAACGAGGAACCTTGGATTCAATAGTTCGTGAAGGGCGTTAAAGAGTAACTGAGCTTTGAATTTTTGCAGTATTGATCCCAAGCCAAAAAGGCAAAGTGGGATGAAACTAGCCAGGTTTTTGTTCCGTGCGAGACAATGGATGTACAGGGAAGAAGCCACGAGTGTTAATTCTGGTAATTAGTACTCAGTTTGATTTGATTATGTTCACAGTACAATGGATTGAACACAATTTGAATCCACACGATGTTCACATCCTTAGAGAAACAAGTACCAAGAATAACATGCATTGATTTGACAGGAAAACCGATACTGGGAGTGAACTAGCAGATAATTTCTTTGCTCTGTTGACGGAAGATGCTAGGACCAACTGTTGAAGAAACTATTTCAACAAGCAGAGGAAACTGCAGCAGTGCAAATAAGGTCACTGGGATACATGCTAGCAGGGTAATGGGAGCTGCAACCCATCTTAATTTATGTTCAAGAATTATGTTCAGTGCTGCACTAAAGGCTGCAAGCATAAACGCTATGGAAAGGAACAGAGTTATTAGGCCTATAGTCAGTCTCATTGGTAAGGCCATGAGAAAATCTTCTCTTGCGTAACGAGATGTGAGCATACCCAGAAACATCAGCATAGAAGTAGTAGAAGTGAATAACGCCAATGCGTTTGCTACTGTGAAGACCATGAAAGACAAGTCATTCAGGAAAATTGGAGTTCCATCATTATTGTTGCCTCCAGGTACCGTGAAAGCAGCTGCAAACACAACTGTTACAACTAGCGCAGCTACAACTGTGCAAGATGAAGCTGTGTTTTTCATCCATTCCTCACCTTTCACAACTAACTCCTTGTGTTCCTCAATAAACACCTGTATAGGAGTCTTCGTATCCTTATTTGGCAATATTTTGAAAGCTGGCTGGACAAAGTTTTCTATTACCTGCAAAAAACTTCAAAAAGTTAAGAGAAACAATCATAACTCGAGATCAATGACATGATGCAGCTATTAAAATAAATATTCAGTTTCCGGATTAGCTTTTGTGGATGTAACACCCTATACTAATGATGTCAGCTACATATTTCCACTATTAGAGAGAACTGCAAAGCAACTGCAGATATAGTTTCTGCTAGTTGATACGTTTCTTAGTCAAAGTTAGCTAGTAAGTTACTGTTTTATCGATATCAGTTAGGTGCAGATTAGACTAATCATAGATTTAGATCAGATCCTAGTTATTCTAGGTAGAATATAGATGCAGTAGTTGAGTATAATTGTGTCTCTTTCTTTTCTTTTAGCTATTTAAGCAGATGGTAAAGCATTCCAATATAACTTACTGTAAAAATCAATTTTATACCCTATAGTTATTTCTGATTTGTGACATGATGTCCGAGTCCTATTGACCCAAGGGCCTTTTAGTTTTTGATGAGTGAAAATCAGCTAGCCTTTACCTCCATTAAAAACAAACTAAAAACCAGTGTCTGAAGATGGCTTCCAGCGGTTTTATTAATCCAATACTTTCAGTTTTTAATGGCGAAAACTACTCTGTTTGGGCAGTAAAGATGAAAGCTTACTTTCAAGCCCTTGATATGTGGGACATTGTGAAAGAAGAGATGCAGATGGCACAATTTCCTGATAACCCAATAATGAACTAGATCAAAATGCATGATGAAGAGAAGTCGAAGCAATTCAAGGTTCTCTTAGCTATACATACATCTGTTTCTGACACAATCTTCTCAAGAATCATGTTCAATACTAGAAAAAAGGCATGGGACAAGATAAATGCGGAGTTTGAAGGCAGTGACAGAACCAAGCAGATAAATCCTCAGCCCTTGGGGGAGAATTTGAGGTTTTCAGGATGAATCATACTAAAAACATCAAAGAATACATAGGCAGGCTCACGAAGATAGTAAATCACATTATGTTGCTGAGAGAAGAGTTATCTGACTTAAAGAGTGGTCGATAAAGTTAAATGAGTATCTCTGAGAAATTTGAGTCTAAAATCTCATCTTTAGATGACTCAAAAAAACTGCCAAAGTTTCCTTGGACAGAATTAGTTAATACCTTATAAACTATAGAACGGAGAAGAGCTTTAAGGAAAGATGATGCACCAACTGGAGTTTTCCTAATGAAGCACAAGGATGCAAAGACAAAGCTCAATGGAGGGAAGACAATCTGGTGAAAGAAAATGAAAAGAGAAACAAGACAATGATGGTTTTGCAAGAAGTGGAAAGAAAAGCAAGTTCCCACCTTGTCCACATTGCAAAAAAGAGGAGTCGTCGAAAACTATTGCTGGTCGAGGTCTAATGTGAAATGCAGGCTTGTAATCAGTACATATTGACAAGGTGTGAAAAAGTAAAGATAAAGAGCAGCAGGAGCAGTAAGCAGAAGTAGTTGAGGCAGAAGCACAATCTGATGAGAAGTTCTTTACTACAATTGCAATTTCATTAACAACTGCTGATGCTCATACGTGGCCACTTAACAGTGGGAGTTCACATTATATGACCAACAATGAGAAAGTGTTCAAATGTCTTGATAAAACCTATACTTCTAGAGTACAGGTTGGTAATGGTGTTTGGCTGACGGTAAAAAGAAAAAGAACGGTAGCTGTTTC
The DNA here is from genome assembly GCA_032467995.1 of Erythroxylum dillonii. Taxonomy (NCBI): domain Eukaryota; kingdom Viridiplantae; phylum Streptophyta; class Magnoliopsida; order Malpighiales; family Erythroxylaceae; genus Erythroxylum; species Erythroxylum dillonii. The sequence continues at coordinate 11,478,148 of JANKYE010000001.1, read as the reverse complement.
AGTAATTTCAAGTATGAAGGTCACATTTGATGTATTGTACCTCAAATCTATTTGTTAAATCTGCTACCAGCAAAAGCTTGAGGAGGAAAGACAACATATGAAGTTTGTCTTAAGAGTAAAGCCTCAGTTCAAACTTCAAAATGCTTCGGTGCATTCATTATTCACACATTCCAGATGCAAAAAGAAGCAAGTTAGATATGAAAGTTGAGATGAGAGTATTCACTAGGCATAGCACTGCAAGTAAATGTTATTGGCACCATAGCTTAAGCCAGGAAAATAACAGTTAGAAGTATTGTAGTAGTTGATGAAAACAGTAGCTGGAACTGGAAGACAACCACTTAATAGCTATTAAAAAAAAAGTTAAAGATGTGGAAGCTTCATCCCAACAAATGGCAAAAAATTTCTCACACGATTATGAAAATATTGATGATGTACCATTCAGAGGTACATGATCCTTAACAGATGCTTATGGAAGATGCAATACAGTAGCCTTCGAACCAGCAAATTATGGTGAGGCTGTTAAGAAAAGAAGAGTGGGTAAAAGCTATGCAGGATGATATAAGAATAATGGTCAACAGAAATGGAACTTGGAAGTTGGTTGATTGGGATCAAGTACTAAACTAAACCCAGATGGTTCCATTAATAAACTGAAAGCTAGGCTAGTGGCAAAAGGCTATGCAGCAACAGGGAGTGGATTAAAGACACTTGCTCCAGTTGGAAGGAATGAAACAATTCAGTTAATTATTGCCTTAGCAGTAAAATTTGGTTGAAAATTACATCAACTTGTTAAATGCTTTTTTAGCAGTAGAATTTGGATAAATGCTTTTTTTGTTTTTTTGCGGTAAAATTGAGTTCAAATAAGCTTTTTTAAATGGTCCACTAGATGAAGATGTTTTCATTGAATACTCTGAAAGGATTGAGATTCCAGGAAGTGAAATTTTTTTTGTAAACTGTACAAGGCTCCTTATGGTCTAAAAGAGTAACCTAAATCTTTGTATGACAGAATCCACTTCCACTTACTGAAGCAAAGGTTTTTGGAGAGTAAAAACAGCACTACCTTATACTTCTTATCAGTTGACAGCAATCGAGGAATCATTCTGACTCCTTATGCAGGCGATCTAGTGACAGGAGGAGATTCGAATTATACTTTTCAGTTAAAGAAGATGGAAAAACATTTCTGATTTAGGTTACTGGCATACTTCTTAGGAGTGAAAGTGTTGATGAAGGAATCATTATTTCTCAAGAAAAGTATGGTTGAGAGATCTTGAAGAAGTTCAAGATGGAAAGATCAAAACCTAAGGTTACACTACTTGCTGTAAATGATAAGCTTCCAATGCTTGATGGTTAAACCAAAGTTGATGCATCTGAATTCAGAAGCATTGTGAGATGTATGCTATACCTATCAGCTACAAGACCTGATATAATTTTTGCCGCAAGCTCACTATCAAGGTTTACGTAGGCCCCAAGCAAATTACACCAAAGAGGAACAACTGACTTTGGCCTCAGTTTCTAGAAGAATGAGAGTGATGAGCTACAGGGGTTTGCAAATAGTGATTGTGTAGGAAGTTCTGATGATGACAAAAGTATTTCAGATTATGTTTTTACTTTTAGAAGTGGAGTGTTAGAATTGATTTGTTTCTTAACTAAAGTTAGTTAACAAATTTGTAATTTATCTATATCAGTTTACCTGTCCATGGGACTAATTACAGTTTTAGATCAGATCCTAGTTATTCTAGATAGAATATAGATGAAATAATTTAGTAGAATTGAATCCTTTTCTACTGTTTTAGCTATATAAGCTGGGACTAATGCATTCGAATATAGTTTCTGAAAAGGAACAGTTTTTCTTTTTTCTGTGCCTATTTCAATGTCAATATACAAATCCATCTAAATCTTGTATGCTTAAATGGCATAAAAAAAATCACTGTCACTGCTGCTTTTTGGAGCTTAATAAAGGAGTATTGGAACACCTACTATACTGTTCTCATTTTTGTGTTCAGCTACTTAGTATAAGAGAAAGGATAGGATGGATTTTCACCTTGAACCACTGCAATTCCCGCTGCATCTGTAAAGCTGCACCAGCAATCCTGTTTGATGGCTCCAACTTTCCTGCCAAATGCAAGGCACTGTTTTTAAAATTGTCCACGCGACAAAAGACAGCGTATTTTAGTGAACGGATTTGGTATACGAGGTTGAAAACTTTTTCCTGGCGGTGTAGGACTGCCAAAAGAAAAATGTCCCGTGAATCATCATCACGGAACCAAAGAGCGTCTGGAAAGGCTTTGAGAATTTCATTAACCAACTCGTGAATTCCCTCTTTAGCAGCCATAAAAAGTGCAGACTTGTATAGGCTCTCATCTGTTGACTCTCCTAATTCTATGATTTCAGCACATAAGGCCTTGGCAAGCTCAAGGCTGTGTGAGTGCATCAATTTTTTCTTATACAAGTTCTTGAGAAATCCAATTTGTCTACGCTCTTCAACATCTCCATTTCTGAACAAAAATGCACAACCTTTTAAGGAGATACCTGAGAACGCGAGACAGAACAGAGTTAACCATCATGCAACAATAAAACATGGCATACACTCTAGCTGGTTGCATATCACAATTGAATGAGGATTCTGCAACTGACTTTTATACGACAAGCTCCCCAAATAGCCAAGCTGACTTCCACTTGCAAAAGCATGAGGCTTTCGAGCTAATCTGTCTAAGGCAGTTAAGTTTTTGTAGTCTCGTTCAGAAGCTAAGCTGGGATTTTCCTTTAACACAGAAAGTGCTATATCTGCGCATACCAAAAAAAAAGAAGACAAAATCCTAAAACAGAACAATTACTTGAAAGCTGAGTTACAAGCTTTATAGTCACAAAATTAAAAGCGGGATAATTACTTCTCAATGTAACAAAACAGGGAAGGAAACATAGAGCAGGAAAATCAACTGTCTAGTACTGGATAGCTTCTCTTCTTAACATTAATTTGATTAAAATTTGCCAGCTGTAGTAGATTTATTCTTTCGTGCCAGTCACTTAGACTTTATGGATAAAGTAAAACATAGCTAATTGATGGGAGATCACAAACATATCAACCATAAAATTGTGATTGCACACACCGTAAAAATCAGCAACAATCAAAAAGCTGAGAAGCATAGCACCGCTGCTGCCGCTTAGCTGTCCATAATCTTCAAAGCGAGCTTTTGATAGAAGGAACCAAACAGTTTCCTTATGTGCGAATTGGGCAGCTCGATGAAGTGGTGTAAAATTATAGCTGTCTTGAACCTCCAGCAATCCTGGATTCTTCATCAAAACCTTTGTAGCATCTGTATGCCCAACAATACCAGCACAGTGAAGTGGGTTTCCTTGATCTGAGTACCCTCTCATTTCCAGAGACTCTGGAGGCATTTTATCGACAAGTTTTTGAATAAATTGCTTGGAAAGGCCTCTACGAATTGCAATATGGAGAGCATTACTGCCATACAAAGTAACCCTAGCAGTCATTGCCTCAGGTTCCCTATCAAAAATACTCTCTACATATTTCCAATCACTCCTTATCACAGCTTTGTATAAATGCAGCCAGCGGGACAGAGTCCTTGTTTATCTTCACTGGTCCTAACAGTTTTTTCACCGCAAAAGCATTTCCAATTACATATCAACGTCAATCCAATTCCAATGAATCCCACAAAATAGAAGCTAAAAAACTTAAAGAAAGAACCTAACTTCAAAATTGGCATGGAGGAAATAGATTACCGGGTTTTTTCTCTGGTTCATGAGATGTGTCTTCATTGTTCGACTTTTTAACTTCAACTGGTTCATTGGTTTCCGTTGCACAAGCATCGATATTTTCTTCATGTGTCGGAGAATTCTGGTTGCTAAAACTAATGTTGATCTCTTGAAATCGCGATTTTGGCTTTGAATAGACAGAAGGACGCAGCTCACCACGAGAAGAGCCAAGCTTAGGAGACAGTGAACTGGATTTTCGTAATTGGTCAACTGGGCCAGGTAAAGCGTCGTTCTTGGCAGTGGTTGACCCTTCTTCTTCCAATTCCATGGTAAATGGCTCAGGATCCACTTCAGTAGAGTTGAGAAATTTTGGGAGTTGCGGTTACTTTTCTGCGGACATTCGTTGATGTATACAATTTTTGTTTAAAAAGTGAAATAAAGAGAAGAAACTAATTTAAGAACTTATAGCATAAAATTGGTAATTTAAGAGCTTTTGGAAACAGGAAATTTATAATAACTGCTATTTTTACTTTTTGTTGTTAATATTAGGTAGATAGAATAGAATTTATACTTATTTAGTTTCAACAATCTTTATTTTTTAAGTTTAATGAGGCTGAAGCTCAATCATAAAGGCCCAAAAAACTCCATGTGATCAAGCAACATCACCTACTGGGCCTGGCCTGTGATTAAGTTCCTCTTCTGTCGTACTCCTAAAGCCCCTCCCCTGCTCTCGTTTTCATGAATTCCGGCAAATCATATCAACCCTCTCTCTCTTGAATGCTTATTGTAATCTCTCTCATCAATAAATTGATACAATAAATATATTATTTTTTATTTATGATCCCTACCTTATTTCATAAACTAAATTAATAATTTTCATATATTAGTAAAATAAAAAGATCTTTTATTTAATTATATAAAATTATTCATATCATAAATTTGTAAATTTTTCCTTTTAATTTAATAAGATTATTCATATCATAAATTTGTAAAATTTTCCTTTTAATTCATATTTAGCTGAATCTTATTTCATTACAATAAATATAATAAGCACTTACTATGGGTGTTTTATATTTAATTGATTAGATTGATAAAGTATAATAAATTTTTAATTAATTAAACATGTGACTAGTTAATTATAAATACATTTTATAAAGCATCTGATTTAATTATTACTCCCTCTGATTCATAATAAGTGTCGTTTTATATACATTTTAATTATTTAAAATAAGTATCATTCTTGACTTTGTATACATGTTTATAATTTTACTTCCAAAATTAACCTTTAATTTCTCTCACATCTTAATTACATAGATTGCACAGATTATATTTTCAAGGCACTTTAACATGTAATTAATAAGGATATATCAGACATTTCATTAACTTTTTTAATAAGTGTGCATTTCTCTAAAACGACACTTATTATGAATCAGATGAAGTATATTTCATGTTATCTTAATGCTATTAATTTATACTGGAAGCCAACGTGTTCTAGTAACAATAAATTCAATCTATATGACATGAGACCCTATATTTAATTATTTATGCATCATAAGTACGTCTAGAGATAGATCTCATACTTGCAGCTTGAAGATTTTTCCAATCCACAAGATGAGATAACATAAACACCAATAACTTGAAAAAAAAAGCTAGAAAATTGCTTCTTTACCTAACAAATGAAAAATGCTAGGACCAAATGTTGAAGAAACCATCTTGACTACGAGGGGAAATTGTAATAGCCCAAAAAAAAACATAGGGAAGCAAGCAAACAGACCAATTAGAACTGCAATTCATTTCACTTTATGGAAGAGAAGGATGTGAAGTGATGAGCTAAAGGCTATAAGCAATGATGTTATTGAGATATTATGAGTAGTTAAAATTGATCTTTTGAGGTACTAAGAATGCCTGATAAGTGATGATGGGAATAATTGATTGATAAGGATAGATGAACAAAATAGTTGATAGTAGTAAGAAATCTTCCTTGGAGAAAAAAAATTATTATTTACACTGAATAAGGTTAAGTTGACCAGATAGTTTACTTTTAAAAATGAACGAAAATGGAATAAATTAAAAGTAAATGTTAGAGTTCTATTCCTAATGAACACTCAAGTGTAAGATGTAGAATATGCTACTGAGAGTGAGAGTATGCATTTTGTTTGAGGTAAAGTATCCAACTATGTGATTGGATTTTTGAATTTGAGGCGTCACTTTTACTAATGTGAGAAGAACTTAGGCCCACATTACATTATATGAAAATATGTTCTGGGAATACAAATTGATTTGATAAGTGTGTTACCAACACAGGAAGTTAAGTTTGTGAATAAATTGAAATGAGGAGAGAAATTAGTAAGAATGGTTCGACATTATAATAAGTTAATGTGAAATCAGAAGAAATCATACAAATGGAAGAATCATCCAAGAAAATAAGTCAATTGAGAAATTAACAAAAATATGAGATAATATTACGTCATTGAGGAATTAAGTACTTAAGGAATTGCGAGAACTAATCATGGGTATATAGAGTTTTGGCAATATTTGTTAGAGTTAACAACACCCCCGAAAGTGCCATGGTATTGAAGAATATAGTGATCCAATTTTGTTTGGATTAATTAGTGACTATGATCATAGATGGGATCTTGAATGTATTCGAAGAGTTGAAAAGAATATTTTGATTACTTAAAAAAATATGAAGTTTTGAATGAATATAAAATTCTGTTTGTGCATTAAAGTGAAAGTTATACGTATCATATTTTGTTACATGATGCATTTCATTTAATACATGTTTTGATAAAGGTGTTGTGATTAGAGTAGCCAGTCTAAAAGAGCTTTAAGCTCAGAATTCTGCACGTAGAACTTTGCTCTGTGATTTCTGTTTCTGACTGAGCCTAATGGTCAGTACCTGTATCTGTATTTGAAAGACACTCGATCACAACAAATAGTGATGAATTTGGAGATTTTGCAATATATAACGATGTTTCGCATCATAAATTAAGATGCAATTTATTGCAACATAATAAACTGATTTTTTATACATAAAGCCAATTAAAGTCTCATGAGTTGAATATTTGATACATGATTTGAAATTTGTTGAAATAGCCATTGCCTTATAAGCTTGGAGACACTATATGTATAGTGAAACATTTCGGATTTTATATACAGATCAATAAAGTTTGAGGTACTTAGTGACCTTCAAAGAATTTTAGACGAGACTGAGACAGTAGATAGAAGTATTGAAGGACTATGATTGTACAAATAAGTAATATCTTGGTAAAACTAGTGTACATATCTGTTGCATGAATAGAAAATTCAATAAAGGAATAGCACAAATTCAAATATTATGATTACTAAATCTAGTGCAATGAAGAGCATAGAAAATTGAGCTGGCTTTTGGGTAAATCAAAGTACTATTAGCTAATGAATTTAAAATCAGTTTCGCATGAACAGATTGGTAAAACCCAAATTAAGGATTTAGAATTGATGAATCCTATTGAGGAAATTGAAAGTTGATAATGAATCCGAAATTTGAGTTCAAATAGGACAATAATACCTTGTGATTGTAATATGAAGTTTGATTGAATAATAAAGATGGTTGAGTACAAGATTGTTAGAGATAGCACAAATAACAACTTATGTTATACATCCTGGTAGGAATACGATGAAATAATGTTTGATGGCTATAGATGTTAAAAAAAACAAGTGATTACTTGTAATTGTTGCCAACAGTCTTAACTGTTGGAGATATGCTTAAAGTTTATATTTTGGAATTCATAGAAACATGAGCTCAATGCTTAGGTTTGATTGACTTTAAGCATAACAATCAATATCACAGTGATGGCATTAGAATATCATATGAGGTGTTATACGACAGAATGAGTCGACCGCCTTTAGATTTGGATGAATAAGGCCTAAAAATAGTTTAAAGCCAGAAGTGATAGGAGTTGTTAATGATAAGTGAAATTGATGTGTATTAGAAATTAAGTGACTCAAGAAAGACGAATGAATTAAGAAGAGAAACATTGAAGATTTGGAATAAAGTGAGATAGACACATGAGTTAAGTGTATTAACACTAAAGAGATGTGAAACATCAAGCAAAGGATGAATTGTTTCTAAGAGTATCACCTTGTCAAGGTGTGCTCAGGTTAGAAAAAAGGAGCTAAGCCCGATATAAAATTGTCAATATGAAAGTTTTGTAAGAAAAATACCATTAACATATGAGTTTGTAACACTAAAAAAGATTTCTTAAATGCATAAAGCGTGATATGTGAGTGTGATAAGAAACAGTGATATGATCAGGACCGGATGTAATGTCGGCACTATAAGTGAAAATTTTGAGTTATCTGAAATATATTGAGGAAATAGACAAGATTGTATGATATATGAATAAGTAATTGGAAAATTGATTGATTCCATTGACTATAGTCAAGTGGAAGAAATTATTCGAGTGATAGTGCTAAATGGAAAATGGTAGAGCATATGAAGAAATAATACCCCTGCCCTTCTGATCAATTAGATAAGAATTTGGAGGACTAAATTTCTTTAAGGAGGAGAGAATTGTAACATCGTGTTACCCATGATAAGGCTTGATTAGTGAATATGAGAATTACTGAGAAACTAGAAAATGCATATCATGTGTAAGCTAAATATGACATGCACATTTTTGCACATTAATATGATTGTACATGCATTCATGATATTTTTCAGGTATAATTGAGTTATTAACGCGATTAAAATATGATTTGAAAATTTTGGTAATATTTTGAAATTTTTGGTGAATTTTTGAAAATTTGATGTAATTTTTGGACTAAGGAAAAATATTAAGTAATGGACCAATAATATCGTGACATGTAGCAGCTTAAAGATGTGACAAATGGCTCACATGCATGATGACATGTGGCAGTTTTATTTGGGAGACACATGTATTTTAGGCAAAGAATACACTTAGCTAAGTGTTTAGTGAAGAAAGGTTACTAAACATCGTTTGTTCTTCACTGGAATCACCAAAACACTCTTCTGGTTATCCATCACCAAATAGCAAATTGTTATTCTTTTTGTGTGTAACTGATTCACCTCACTGTTGGAAACTTTGTTGAAGCAAGTAAGTGGATTTTAATGATGTTTTACTGTGTAAATGAATGCATGCATGGGTTTGAGAAGTGTGATTTTGGTGAGGAATGAATCAGATGAAAGAGTAGTGATATAGAAATATGAAATAGGATCTGTTTTAGTTTGAAATGAGTTATAGAAGAGGGATGGAAATCTAAAGAATGGAGAAAATCATTCGAGAAAGATAAGTCAATTAAGGAATTGAAAATAACAGGAGGTAATATTACCTTTTTGAGGAACTAGTGACTTAAGGAATTATGAGAACTAATCAAGGGCATACGGAGTTTTGGCAATATTTGATTGAATCAACAAATGCCTCGATATTATTATAGTATTGAAGATTAAAGAGATCCAAAGAAAATTGAGGTGATAATGAAGAGAGAAACTCAAGGAAACTATAAGAGATCTGAAGACCTTTAGAACTAGCTATATATATTGGAAACTACCAGAAGTTGTTGAGGGATTTTTAATGATCTTAACCTTTGAAGAAAAAATTTTCTGAGGAAAAATGTGTAAATTGTATGGACCATTAAATGTAAAGAAAATTTTGAGGAATTATAACACCAATGGTAGTAATATCATTGGGAATTGGAGATTAAGTAGCATATAATAATGTTTCACACCAGAGATTAGGATGCGATCTAATGCAGCAAAATAAAGTGAGTTTGTATACATAGAGACAATTAAGCCCCATAAGTTGATTATTTGATATATGATGTAGAACTTACCGCAATAGTGATTGCTTGAGAGCTTAGAGACATTATATGTACAGTGAAAGATTTCAGATTTACATATAAATATACAGACCATTTAATTTTGAGGTAATTACTGAGTTGAAAGAATTGAATGTGAGACTGAGACAATGGATAAAGTTACTTGAAGATTATGATGGATAAAGTATGTGTACACAATAAAGACGATTGAGCAAAGAGATTGTTAGAGAAAGCACATGTTACTACCTAAGCTAGACATCCTAGTAGCAATAAGCCGAAATAGTACTTAAACTACTATGAATGTAGAAACAAGTGACTGAATGTTTGAATTGCAAACAATCCTAACTATTGGAGATATGCATAAAACTTATATTTTGGAGTTTATAGGAACATGAGATTAATTTATAGTTCAAATTGATTTTAAACATATCGATCATTATCACAGTGATATCATTAGAATACGGCATGAGGTGTTATATAACAAAAAAGGGTCGTTCGCCCTTACCTTGAAATGAAGAGGGCCTAAAAATGGTTGAAGGCCAAAATTGATTCGAGATACTGTTGATGAGTAAAATGAATCTATAACAAGAATTTAATTGGCCTAAGAAAGATGAATGAATGTGATGGTTCAACATCGAGGTTATGGATTATAGTGAGATGAATATAAGAGTTAAGTGTAGTAACACTAAAGAGATTTGAAATAACAAATGAAAGATGAAACGTCTCAGAGAGTATCACCTTGCCAAGGTGTACTAAGATTGCGTATAAGGTGTACTCAGATTAGGAAAAAGGATAAACTAAGCTCGAATTGTATTGATCCGCATAAAGTTATTGAGAGTATAGGACTAATAATTTATGAGTTGTATTATTAATAACTATGTCTCATAATTATAATGTGTGATATGCGAATATGCTAAGAAATAATGATATGATTTGACAAAGAGGTATTATCAGCTTACAAAGTGAAAATTTTGAGTAACCTAAATTATATTGAGGGAACTGTTAAGATAATGAGATACCTGAAGAAATAATTAGAGGATTGGTTGATTACATTGAGTATGGGCAATTGGAAGAAAATATTCGAGTGATGAAATTAAATGGGAAACGAAGGAGTATTTGAGGAAATAATACCCCTGCCTTCCTGATCAATTAGATAAGAATTTTGGGGATGAAATTTATTAAGGAGGGGAGAAATGTAACATCCCGTTTTCCATACTAAGGGTTAAAAACCCTAAGATATGGTATATGTGAGATCAATGATGATAGACTAAGAAAAATGCATCTCATGCTCA
>JANKYE010000001.1:11411171-11424489 GCA_032467995.1 Erythroxylum dillonii | reverse complement strand
AGTTCTTTCTTGGGTTGCAAGTTAAGCAAACCGAAGAAAAGATCTTTATCCATCAACAAAAGTATGTGAAAGAATTGTTGTTTAAGTTTGATATGGAAAAGGTGAAACCTATGACAATTTTGATGCATCCTTCAAATCTTTTGTCTAAAGACGAAATTGGTACGAAGGTCGATCAAACCCTATATAGAGGGATGATTGGTTCTTTGCTTTATCTTCCAGCAAGTAGACCTGACATATTGTTCAGTGTATGCTTGTGTGCGAGGTTTCAGGCCGATCCTAGAGAGTCTCATTACATTGCTGTTAAAAGAATTATGAGATATCTCACAAGTACTACTAATCTTTGCTTAATGTATAAGAAAGGAAAAGATTTCAGGTTGATTGGATACTGCGATGCGGACTATGCCGGAGATAGAATTGATAGAAAGAGTACGAGTGGAGGTTGTCACTTTCTTGGCTCAAACTTAGTTTCTTGGTCGAGCAAGAGACAAAGTTCAATCGTACTATCAACTGCTGAAGCCGAGTACATGTCTACCGCAAGCTGCTGTTCACAAACATTGTGGAACAAGTATCAACTAGAAGATTACTCAATACAAGAAGAGGAGATCCCAATCTTTTGTGACAACACGAGCACCATCAATTTGTCAAAGAATCCAATTCAGCATTCGAGAGTGAAGCATATCGAAGTCAAACATCATTTCTTATAAGACTACGTTCAGAGAAGGATCGTGAGTCTTCAGTTTGTTGAGATGAAGTTTCAATGGACGGACATCTTCACTAAACCACTGAGTAAGGAACAGTTCAAGGAAATCAGACGGAACCTTAACATGGTTATGTTAAGTGACCATCCGTCTGACACGTCACATCCAAATTAAAAGGTCATAGAAGTTAACGGCACCAGTAACAGTGAGTTACAATTGATAACTTCTTTTACAAGGAAGTTTTAGAGGAAAAAATCTCATAGTCTTGAGAATTTCACCTATTCTAGAATACTCTTGATATGACCTAACTTCGACCTTTGGAGTATTCTCAACACAAAGCTCTTCATTTCTAAGCTCTTTCAATTTCTGTAACCGACCTTACCTTTTCGGAGGAACAAATCTGTGCATTCAGTCTCTTATCCACCGTAGAAGCAAATGGAGCAAGCAATGGTTTACGGAAGACATGTTGATTTTGAATCCTTGAAGAGGGACGACATGGACATTGAACTAGATATAGTAGTAGCTGGATGGCGAAAGTTCTTTCAAATTAGAGAAGTCGTACATCAAAATGAAGTGTACGATTTCTGGAAGAATGTAAAGCTAGTAGACAATACTATTGTTTCTACAATAGATAAACTATCTATCATAGTGACAATGGAATCAATTGAGAAGGTTATTGAGTGTTCATCTGCTGGAGAAAAGCTCACAAGCAAAGTGAGGTGGATGACGAAGTTCAGCGTGAAGGAAGATGAGGTTAATCAATAGTTGTACAGAAACAACGACCCAAGGGAGAGAAAGACCTCAAGTCTGGTGCCGAAGGCTAGGGTATTACATGTAATCCTGTTTAATTGCATTCTACCTAGAGCAGGATCAAGGTATTTGGTGACAATGCTAGATGAATAATGTCTATTCTACCTACTGAATCACCAACCAGTTGATTTACGATTTCTAATCTTTCAGTACATGGTTAAGGCGATGAATAATCTGGAGTCCTTCTGGGTAGAGTAAACAGACCAAAAATGCTTATTAAGAGTTTTATCAACTCTGCAACAGTTGAGAAAATGGGTTTAAAGAATCTTGACAAAGTGGAAGCAGATTCTCAAATTAAAGCAAGAACTGAGGGGGAGCGTATCAAGAAGAAGACTTCTACAAAAAGTTCTAAATATCAACCTAGGGAGATAATACCCATGACTGGAGCAAAGAAATCATCAGATGAATCTGAGAAAGATAAGATGATTTCCCAAAGAGAAAGTAGCCGGGTACGAATAATAGAAGAAGGTGCATTGAAGCGAAAAAGGGAGACACTTCTGAGTGGAATTTCGAAACAAGCAAAGAGATCACCCAGAGTTCGAACCCTTCGACAACAGGAGGAGAAGAAATCTTGAGAGCTAAGTCAAGTAGAAAGCTCTGAATCAAGAGCACCTCGGGCTACAAGATCATTGGTCTCAATTTTAAAGGAAGATACAGCCAAACAGGCTAAAGAGACTCAGAGTAAAAGAAAATTGGAGTATGAGAAGCAGAAATTGCAACCTCAAAAGACTCTAAGACTGATTGAAGCAGAGAAAAAGGAGAAAATCAATCAGAGAAAGACTGCTCCTACTCATATTCAAAAGAAGAAATCAGCAAAATTCAGTCTGGTACAGGTTAACATGTCGCTGTAGCTTGTTCTCAAACATCACTATCTAATTCCTTCGCAATCTTCACCTCACCCTATGCTTGATACATATTTTTTTCAGTCTTTACCAAAACATCGTAAGGAAAATAATAGGTTGACATACAATGAGGCAAATCTTCTAAGTAGGATTCGAGCCTACAACTGAATCCACAGCCCTCCCATAAGCTATTGAGGAACGACTAGATTACATCTCAATGGAGTTTACGTATAACAAGGTCAATTTCTCATTCTCAATCTATGGCCAAATATGAGCTCGAAATTTCCTGTGTTAACTACAAAATTACTTTGCAGTATCTTCTGTCAGACAAAAAAGTAGTTCTATGTTTTAGAGACTCCTAATCCTGGATCCGAGACATGTTGGAAAGCTATAGCCACTTGAAATGCATGGAAGGAGCACCATATTTGGTCTATAATTGAATACATAATGTCATTAAATTCCATGAGATGACATTTTCAAATCGATTAAATTTGAATGGAAAGGGGTGATGTAATCAGAATTGACCGATGGTGGAAAAAGACTTTGTTACCTGCCAAAAGAACCACATGAATGTGATGACCGTGACCTATGTTCTTGTTTTTGTCATGTTTCTTCATCTCCTTGTGACAGATAGGAGTTGTTTATGTGGAGAAAACAAATGGAACTTTCTTCGTGGACATTGGCAGACATCGGCAGTCCGGCGACATCTGTTTTGGCCAAAACTAGAAATGCATTTAGAAATTAACAATGCCAGTGTATTTTTGTTTTTAGTATTTTGTAATGTTTTTATTTCACCATACCTGGTTTAAATATCAGAATAAAATAATAGCACGAACATGTAATGTCGAACTTGTCAGCGATCAGTGGCTGTAAAGTCCCAACATATTCCAAATTCAGCTAGAGATGAACAGTTCAAGTTTGTGACAAACTGGAAATTGCAGGAAAGTTTATGTAGAGGAATCTATCTATCAACTTTCTTTCACTAATTATTTTGATGTAGAGGAATCTATTTCTCGCAACCTGAATATTTGGTTTGATAACCTGCTGCTCATAAGAAAGCCACTTTTAGGTTAGGGAAGAGTCTCTTATAAAAAAGATAGGGAAAGAATTGTCTCAATCCAAAAAGCCATCTCATGAAATCGATTTTTTTTAATATAAAAAATGATAACTATGCGGATATAATTTTGTTCCTGTTAAAATAGAACAGAAACAAGCATAAAGACGCTATATTACATGGATAAAATAATAGCAGATTAAGAGGAATGTCCTCTGTGGACGCTAAGGCACACCTATATTCTTGTATTTATAGGCTATATGTATAACAATTTTGTATTGTGCTGCATGACATTTGATTCATTTTCTTGTAGATATCAAATTTATGCTGTGCGTAACAGTTTTATACATTGAACCTGAGTATTCACGTTTGCTGTCCAAAATTTCTGTATGCTTAATCAGGCTGCAGTATTAAACGTGAAGGTATTGGTTTTCAAGACTCTTCAGCAGACTGTAGAGGGATTGCATAGAAATCACAGGCATGAAACCCCCACGAAAATTCTTGTGTAGTCAAGGCAAAGACCTGTTTATTCTTCTTCCTTTTTTATTTTTTCCACTTTCTAAACAAAGGCAAAGTCTTGGCTAATGAGAAAGACAATGGAATAAGATAATCGCTCTTCTAGAGACCGAAGTTACCTTAATGCTTGGACTTTGCTACACGAGGAAAATTATGTGATTAGTCATCATTAGATACTAGAATTTTTTATATCGTTCTCACTGGCGATCCCCTTTATATATAATCTGCCTCACCATGAATTTAAGCCAAATGGTGTACGAATGCATACATATTCGCGAACAACCATTTCAGAAATACTCTGTGCTAATACAGGATGACTTTGAAATATTGCAGTTGGAAATCCTTGTTACCTGGATGTTTCATTAGCCAGAAACCATTTACAGAACAAAAACATCTAGTGTCCAAGCCCATATCTTCCCAAAGATTGTCCCTTGACGACTTGAGCGATCCCGAATTGCTGAACTCTGTCCATGAGCTATCCATCATCTCTAGCCTGCATATTTTCACTCTCAAAGAGTTGAAGTTGGTAACACATAATTTCTCAAAAAGTAAGTTTCTCGGTGAAGGTGGATTTGGAACTGTGTACAGGGGTTTCATTGATGGTAAGTTGAGGCCTGGCCTAACGGCTCAGACAGTGGCTGTCAAGGTATTGGACTTGGACGGCTCTCAAGGGCATAGGGAGTGGCTGGTATGCAAGTACACATTTAGTTGCTCATAGTTCTTTCAATATAATATTTTACACAAAAACAATGTTCAAAAGTGCAGGCTGAAGTAATCTTCCTGGGGCAACTAAGGCACGCGAATCTTGTTAACTTGATTGGCTATTGCTGCGAGGATGAGCAAAGGCTTCTTGTATACGAATATATGGAGCAAGGGAGCTTAGAGAACAAATTGTTTAACAGTTCGCATTCCTTTTTTTTTTTTTTTTCCTCTTGCTTGAAGAGTTTATTTATTCCTTCTTATTTCCAAGTTTGTATGTTGTTGATGTGTTTTAATCGATGCAGGATATTCAACGACGTTGCCGTGGTTAACAAGATTGAAAATTGCAGTTGGGGCGGCAAAGGGTCTCGCATTCCTACATGAACAAGAAAAACCGGTCATATACAGAGATTTCAAGGCCTCGAACATCTTGTTAGACTCGGTAATCATTGTCCTTGTCCCTGTTTGTTTGTGGACCAAGACGAAGAGTACAGCTTCTAATAGCCTCGAATATGATCGATATTTTACAAACTTATCTATTCTCAATTGAACTGAATTTGTTGTCAGGACTGTAATGCCAAACTTTCGGATTTTGGGTTGGCCAAAGATGGCCCTGAAGGAGATAAAACACACATTACAACAAGGGTTATGGGCACAGAAGGTTATGCTGCTCCTGAATATATAATGACTGGTAATTCAAGTTATTTTTCTCTCTCTCTATTTTTATTTTTTTTGGGATCTTAAGTCAACTAACAGAACCTGATATTTCCCAGGTCATTTGACAACTATGAGTGATGTATTCAGCTTTGGAGTGGTGTTTTTAGAGCTACTAACAGGGAGGAGATCTCTGGACAAGAAACGACCAAGTAGAGAGCAGATTTTGGTGAAATGGGCAAGGCCTTTATTGAAAGATCCTCACAAGCTCTGCCAAATAATGGATCCTAGACTCGAAGGGCAATATTCAACAGAGGGTACTAGAAAGGCAGCTGCTTTGGCTTATCAATGTTTGAGCCACCATTGGAAATCTAGACCCACTATGAGCACTGTTATTAAGACATTAGTGCCACTATTGGAGTTAAATGACATACCCATTGGACCATTTGTGTTCATTGTTCCAGATATGAAGGGAAATGACATTGACATGAAAGGAAAAGAACATCCCAGGGAGTGCGACGAGCTAAAACATTGTAACAGAGTTGAAGACAAGATGGAAAAGAATGACAAGGGCAAAAACAGACAACGTAACATCGCAGACACAAGAATAAGATTAAGTCAATAAGTTGTCGACCTGTTCATTCTGATACTGAACTTTATGCAAGCTTAGGAACTAGTTTGTACTCTCCTAGGCGTCAAATGATAAAGTGGCTACTAGGGCTAGGTTTATAAAATCACTGCATATTATGTTCACAAGCAGAAGAGCTTATGTTGTTCAAACTTGTCCAAATTTGGCGGTCTGTATTACGAAACAAGGTGTGACACTGAACATAATAAGGCCTCGTGCTGCCAAGTTATGGTGTTTTGAAACGGTGGACTTTGAATGTTGACAAGTAGTCTACTTCCATTCGTAGTAAAATTTCAACTACGAATTTCTGGATGGATTCTATTATTTTATTTACATATCACGTAATGATGGTTCTTAGTATTCGCAGGGACAAAATTTCCAAGTCTTGATACGTTCTAAACAGAGACTTAACTTCAATTCTCCTTGGATGACAGTGTTCAGTAGTGGTACTACACCTAAATTCTTGTGGGACAAATAACCATTTACCATCTCAGTGAATTCCAAGCAGCATTTGATCCAAAAATGATCAAAACTACCCACAATTAGTCGTGACTTGTTGTTTGAAGTTGGAAGGAAATAAAAAGGTGGCCGAAATCCCCTGAAAATTTTGAAACCTGTTCTGAGAAATTCCATTGAGTTGGACTAAAAACGTTTTGAATGCATAATTCACAACAACCCACTAAACTGCAGTCAAACGGAAGCTGTTTTCTTGCCCTTTGAAATTTGAGTGCAACCGCTCTGAAGAGGTTTAAGCGACTTGCTTGTAAGTGTACAGTAAACAACGACTAAGATGAGAATAATGATAACGCCGACAGAGTTTTATAGCTTTGATGACTTTAGGGCCAAATATCTTCTCGTTTAAGAGTTTTGGCATTTTGTTTAGTGTCTTTTACTTCCATGTTGATCTCAATCCTGCAAAGGCCAGAAGCAATATATTATATCTTGGGCCACTTAGGTTTATATTCTGATCTTAGGTAGGCCAAGTCTTGGGGAGAGGTTAAGGGTCAACTCCAAGAGCATACTTGTCAGTTTTCACAGCTGTTGGATACAAACGAAGGCAATGCAAAAGCATTCATTTTGGAGTTTCAGCAGTGTCATACGCATAAACATATTGAAGTGATCGAGATAAAAAGTTTAACATGCCTGCAGATTCTTATTGGAAGGATAACTTTATCAGACAAATTATACCTGCACAAGATATGAATGGATAGATCATGTCTCCAATTATTTAACGTAAAATAAAAAGGAAAATTATGAGCGTAACTCATTGAGAAAAAAGTTTGCTGGCTATTCGTATCTATATGCTAGAAACACCAAACCAGAAAATTCGCAGCTTTGTGCAGGTAAGCAGCTAGGTTCATTTGGTCCACAGTAGTTCTTACTCAGGCTTCCACGGTTCTGCTTACATCCTAAACTAAATGTCATATTACGAAAATGGAAGCACATAATTTGCTCGACAGAAATTTGTGGTTGTATTATGATTTGAGTCACCCTGTAACACCCCTTATCCGGAACCTACTGCTACCCACATATATAGCAATCAAATTCTATTTAATGCTATGCATATACATATTATAAAGTTTAATATCACTTAACATAATCATTTGAAAGCAGTATTATATCTTTACATTTATATGACAATCCAAAAAACAAAACATTACGATTTCCTTTATTACATGTACAACCATTTTTAACCAAAAAAACACATTCTAATGGTACTTTTATTCCTAGTGGTTGGCCTTGGCTCCTACAGGTGGTTTTTGTACCTCACTCCAAATACTTGGTCTTATACGAATTAACACTCGTGCTAACCTTGAAAGCTTATTAGGGAAACACTTAGTTTCGATGACCGCTCGCAGTAACCGTCCGCTAAGTATACACATTCATAAACATTACAACTCATATAAATAGTGATGACATACTGAATCAAAGTATATAATGCAAACATGCTTCAATATGTCATTCATATACTATAAATTCACATTCATAAGCCAAACATTGATGTTCAACGCTTATTAATACAAATTATCAATACAAACGCAAATGCTTATCAATATCAATTATTTATGTTATCATATTATATTTCTTATTTATAACCATTAGGTCTACACATTCCCATGTGTGTGGATAATGGGAGTTGTAGATATCCGAAGAAATCAAAACTGTGGATACCCAAAGGCATCAAACTGTGAAGACAATATAGTCTCAAAATGAAGACACCATTGGTGTCAAATTGTAGCAGTTGCACTATAACCCTACTAGCATACCTATCTATCCACCACCAAGATAATAGAGCATGTACTGTAACATTTTCTTTAACCATTTGCCCATTTCATAATTCATCATATGATATTCAATTGAAGTTATAAAATCTGTATTGAAGTGCACACTATACATATGAGCAATAAATATGCATACAAAGCATCTATGTACATGTAAATGCATGCGTTATGTTCACTCTTAAATTTTAATGTTTAATCACCCAATTCATATGTGGTCAGTCATATTTCATTTATTTCTAGTTGTTTGAAAAGTTTCATACACATTAAAAAAGGTTCGGATAAGATGCGTTAGAAAAATAGGAAATGAAAACAAGATTATGGTTGTGACAGAAAATCCTTCTTTAGGGTCATGATTTTGTTTAGAGTGTCACTATCATGACAGAAGAGTTTTCTACTGGGTTATGATCGTGATACCCGTGTCACGCTTGTGACAGAAGAACTTGATGTTGTGTGTCACGATCGTGACAGACACTTGCCATCTACTTGTTTCCTAATGTGCATATAGAAAAAAATCAAATTAGGTTTTGAGGTCTTTTGAAAGTCAAGTCATTTTGACTTCTAAATCATGAGATATAGACCAAACATCACAAGCTGCTTTGAAATATGGGCATCATTTCACCAATTTCAATGTCAGAAAGCTAGAACTAAGTCAGACTCTTTTCCAAAGATTTTTATTCCTATGTCTTAGGTTTTATATGCAACTAAAATCACCCAATTTAGAGGTCTATAGCCTAAGTTGTGATCCAAATAATATGACTGGTTCAAACAAACCTAAGACAGAATTCTACTACACAATACTCTCTTGTCATATTCAACTAATTTCATGCAAGGTAGCACTAAAATAACACCAACACACCATCCCAGTAACCATTCCATATACAAATGAATCTTTGGATCCATTCAAACATACACATAAAGAGATATTAAACTAAGTATAGTCCCATACCTTTAAATTGGCCAAGTAGTTCTTCTAATGCCTTTTATTTCCTTCCTCTTTGGCTTTGATTGACTCACCAACCAAAAATACCACAAATATATATCTCAATCCCAATTCCAACCTTATAAATCCAATTCTTCATAAGTAAAGCAAGAAAAGATAAAGATCAAGAGAAAACCATTAACTTTTACCTTGATTTGTACCTAAGATTAACTTGATTCCTTGCATGCAAAATGATGGGATGAAGAAGATGAAGTGGAGAGAAAATGAGAGAGGAAAAATTTGGAATTCAAACCCTAAGATGTCATCCCTTTTTCCTCTCTATGTGCCCATTTCATGCACATTCAAGACTTACACATATGCTTAATTCCTATTAGACACACATGCTTTCTTTTTATTGTTCACACATGCTTTAATCCAATTGGTTCATGTGTTGACTTTAGGAAAATTGAACATTGGTCCTTCTTCTTCCTTTAATTTCCACATTGGCATATAATCTCATCAATTAATTTCATTCTCATCCATATTTCCCGTCCAAGTATGTATATCCATGCTGAAATGAACAAATTACCCATTTACCCATGTCTTTTATATTAAGCACCATTATGCCTCTTACTATGCTTAGATGCACTTAATTCGTTATGTTCAATTCTTAATACACCCTAGACAGGCTATAATACTACTAGGGTATATGCTGGAGCTTTACACACTCTATAATCTTTCACCTATAAACATCAATTTGCATACCCAACATCTTTAATAGACATCCGTCAAGCCTGAAAGTGTCATTAATATTGGCCACATTAAAGGTAGGTGTTCTGATAGAATGAAACTATATGAAACAAATGAAACTATACGAAACAACTTGGTCTCAGTATTATATCAAAATTATTGCTTCATGAAGGAAACATTTTTGTAATTCGATGGGAAGCATTTTCTTTTTCTCCTCCTTCTTCTTCGATTAGACTTCTTTTGTAGGGTTTACACTAATACAGTTGTTATCATTTCTGTTCCTAATCAAAATAGTTCAAAACCCATGAAAAATCCTTCAGTTAATGTATAGAATTGCTACAGATGAAAATAATACTTCGTTTGTGCAGATACTAAAACATAAAAATTGTCCAATAAATGACTTCATTTTTATTTTTCGTAAACCATTTAGGTAAGAGAATAGCTGATAAGCTTTATACTAAATTAGATTAAATACAATTTACAAAATAATTGTAAGACTAATTGTCAAATAACTGTTTGCACAATGTTGTTTTTTTAAGTAAGAAGCCATATTTGATAATAGGTTCGAGTCTATTATTTTTGGAAACAATCTTTGGAACACATAAAAAAGAAATTGAAGTCCTATGGAGAATTACCACAAACATAACAACACGTATCTTCAACAGAAAAAGAAAAGGCTACAAAATTGGTGTCAAGACACATCTTTTCCTTCTTGATAAGGACATTATTCTACCTTTCCTTTGGGCAACTGTAAGGGTGGATAAAGTCATGGCTAACTTTACAACTAGAATAGGACAACTAGGGAGAATCATATCAAAGTATATTTTAGAGACCAACCAGTTAGCTTACATAGAACTACAAAATAGTCATCTTCTACTGATTCAGTTGAATTACGTAACCAAATGTAGCAACAAATTCCAATAGCCATTCCAGGGAACTATAAAGCACTAGGAGATTAAAATGGGATAATAGTAGAAGAATTGAAGATTGACAACTTTAAGTTTAAGAAAATTCTAGGAAATGGATGCATTAAAAAATGAGAATGGGTAGATAAAGCCACCTTTATATATCCATTTTCAGCATGACATAAGTATGAATCTGGTCGAATCGAATTCACATTAGGTAAAGCTGCAATAAGAAAACAATTGCACGAAACCAACTTTATTTCTAGCAAAATGAAAAGGTATTAGAGTTTGAGTTCATAAAGGTCAAAATTTTTAGTTCCTTAACAATACGAGGAAACCTTTGTATGCCTCAATCACCTTTTCGGAGGCTTATATGTTAGCTTATATCTTACATTCAATCGATTAGTTGTAATTTTAGTGAAATGATTATTTAAATACATCTTTTATCTTATTCATATTTAAGTGCATATGATAAAGTTCACGGAATAAATAAAATTATAATGAAATGTATATGATAAAGTTTATAGGATAAATATACATATAAACGAAATTATGATAAGATCATAATTATAAGATTTAGATTAGATTTATGTGTTATCCTTAAATTGTTCCTAGTTATTTCTCTGTTGAAATTAGACATTAATAGAGCATAACAAGAGTAACACGCGTTATGTTTCTTACTTTTGAAGGAAGTAGTTGATCTCATAGATTAAAGTATAGAAATACTTAAATAAATTCAGTCAGAAAAGATCGATATAAACTCATTATCCAAACACTCTCTAGACTTTTGGGGCTATTTTTCAAGTGTACGCTAGATGTTCTATGGATACAAGTTGTTTAATGCCTCCAATTCTTATTTTTTGATTTAGGACCTCGGGAGTTATTTATTGCTATAGTTATCATTCCTTGCATCGATAGAGAGGGGGCAGAGTGATTGGTTTTTTCATGTTGTCAAAGAATTGAACAAGAAAGAGAACAAATTCACTAAACAGTCCTAATATGAGAATTATATTTTGAATAATGCTTATATCTCTATGAAAATTCTCATTATGATAATTATATAAGTGATTCTTTAACTTGAGATATTTGAAGTATCACATATAGGGATTGCTATATTTTGATATTACTTATAACCTATCCTTATTATTGGTAGTTTAATTGGTGGTCATTAGATATAGCATAAATTATATAAAGCTAATTTAGTAATCAATGTAAGATTCATAACCTTAAAAACATTAAAGAGAATGCGTCATAATTCTTATTTAATATTGATTTAAGAAATCTTTGACTATGGTAAAATGACACTTTAAAATAGTTTATAAATGTCATTAATAGAATCAATTACCTCAAATAAATTAGACATTTATTTTATATTTCATGTCTATTTGAAACATTATAAGATGAAGGAATTGAATTATACAAAAAAATTATGCATGAAAAGTTTAATCAATATTAGTTTAAATTTCTAATATATGGTTGGTCATGATACATTACTAAACGTCAATCTTGATCTACGAATATAAATTAATTATTAGAAAACTAAAGATAAATTAAAAGATTTATGGTCATAATGTATATGTTAATATAATTAGGAATCTAATAGGTCACACAAAAAGAACAATTGGATAGAGAAAAATAATTTAATTAAGTTGGACTTGATTGTAAAGTTTAAAAAACTTTAGAATTAAAAATGAGATATTCATTAAATAAAAATCGGTGTGAGATATTAGATCATATTTAGGACTAATTAGTATTTAATTATAATTAAATTAAATTAAAATTAAGATTAAGATTTTTTTTTAGTTAAATTACTAAAGTACTAAAACAACATTATAAATATGCATAGACTCTAAAAGATCTAGCACGTTTTGTCTAACCCTTGATACACTACATGTAGAGTTCTCTTAACACTACATCAAAGTTTACATTTGGCTACGAAAAAAATCGTAGCTAAACATACTAAAATTGTCGCTAATAGGAATTGACAATGTTTTGCTTTCGTTGCCCAAAATGTCACGAAATCCTTAGAGCTGAAAACTATAGGCATCATTTTGGGCTATTTGTTGCAAAAAGTTTTTAATAATGCAAAATCTTTTAGCAACGATTGGAGGAATTATCACCAAAGAATTTGGCTATGCTTCTTTTCCATAGAGAAAAAACTATTAGCTACGCTTTTGGAAGTGTGTAGCCAAAAGTTTTTATCTACATTTTCGGAAATGAAGCCAAAAGCTTTTAGCTATGCTTCTAAAAATGTAACCTAAAGTTTTTACTTACGTTAGTCAAATGTTTTTACCTATGTTTTTGAAAGCGTAAGCAAAAGTTTTTATTTATGTTTATGAAAATGTAGCAAAATGTTTTTAACTATGTTTTATAAAATATAGTCAAAATTTTTATCTACATTTTAATGAAATGTTATACAGTGTTGGAATAAATCATTTGTTACATTTTTAATCGTTATTTTTGTATGTAATGTTTCAATATATTTTTATTGTTAATTTATTATAAAAATATACAAAAATAATTGATAATTTGAAGCATTGTATATAAAAAACAAAATATTA
>JANKYE010000001.1:11375859-11386229 GCA_032467995.1 Erythroxylum dillonii | reverse complement strand
AAGAGAGGCATATATAATGCTGAGATGGTCCAATCACACTAGAGCCAATCCTACCGAGTTTCGAGTATGGAAAAACACTAGAGACCTGTTTCAGCAATATCGATGACGCGATCTGATCGGGACATATCCTGATCTCATAAGGATCTATTTGGTTCCATTACTATCCATATAATGGATCTCTATCCAAAACTATTTTATGAATCCTCTGAGTTATTTTTATACGTGTGAGCCATTAGGTTTCTGGTTATATTGGCCACTTGGATTAACACTTAATCTAAGCAAGTCATGAGTGGCGTCTAGCAACACATCATAACCCCCAGTTCATCAGAAGGTAAGTGGTTTGACGAATGAACCCGTGTTCATCCTGAACCCTTCTATAGATAATTGTCGTGCAATTCATCCTTTCACCATGCTATACCCCACTTGGTTATAAGTATGGGCAAAGTGTCAACTCTTACTAGAATGACTACGTCAAATCTAGTTCAAGCGATATCAGTTCTCGGCCTGGGACTTATTATTATATATGTCAATGAAGACATTCTTTATAACACATGTACTCCGGCCAAAGATTTCCATGTAATGACCCTGACAAGAGGTTGTGGGAATCATGTTCTGCTATCAAAGAAGTGGTGAATCCTCTATTGGCTACTCAATTACCTTCGAATACCTCAAGTTGTACCCAATCACCACCCTATGAGCGACCTCTGCAAAGTAACAAGGAATGGAGTCAAAGCACAAAATTAGTATCCAAGATATCCTTGAGTATCTCAAGTTTAAGGATATTTGCACCATTGCTATAATGAGATTATCACTGACATTAGAATAGGACATCCATGTGATGATCTAATGATAGGTCATCCAATGTACTTACTTTCTCTAGTAAGCATACACATCTCAACTTTAAACATCTCATGTTTACAGTTTTTGAGATCCACTGCCTGATCAAATCAAGGAGCTTAATATGTGCTAGTCTATCTAATTTAATGATTTCCAATTTCATTAATCCTATAACTAGGAATGATTTAGACACTAACATAATTGCACGTGATAGGAATTTCAGTAGTATGATCACATCATGATTTCCTTCATGCTATGTTTTATATATCATGGATTTCATTAAATGTGCTTATAGATCAATATCAATTCATAAATAATGAACTCCAAATTAATAAAATATGTCTTTCTTTATTATTAAAAATAAAGTTTGTACACAACTTTGTATAAAATACGCTAAAGGCGATTGCCTTTAGGGCACTAGTCTAACACATCTATCTTTTTAAGCTTTTAGCAACGTCAACAAGGTAGACATGAGGTTTGCTAGTTTTGTGAAGGCTTTGAGACGTGTCCAAAAGGGAGGGGTGGAAGAAACAACAAATTTAGTTGGATTTGACTGGAGATGACATTTATAGATAAAATGGGAAAATTGAAAGAAGTGAGTTCAAAGAATTTTATAAAATATTTACTACTAAGGAAAATGTAGCAGAGGCAAGAAAAGGTCAAAAAGATGAAAAGACATAAAGGACCTTATAGATAACTAGTAGGAAGAAAAACATGGAACTAAGGAGGAGGCTTAATAAGCAGGTTGTGTGAGTATAGGAAGGGATGGAAGTTAAGTGAAGGAGTAACTAGATGAGGGGAAAGGGATGAGCGTAGTTAAGGAAGTAAGAAGCCAAGATTGAGCAGAGAAAGTTTAGAGAGGTTAAAGAAACATGGCTCCTCTTAGTTATACGTTAGGTGAGGGGTGCAACACTATAATATAGAGTTACTAAGAGCCTTAAGAGGCTAGAGAGTGCACATGTGCATTTTATAGCATAAATTGAGCCGTTATTTATTTGTACGTGCAAGAAAGGGAGTTTCTAAGTTGTATATTTGTTGTAATTGAAAAAATTGAATGAGATATACTTTGTGAGGATTACTCTTTGCCTTGAACGAGATTTATAAAGAGTCATTATTCACCCTTAACAAAGCAAGATAATTGCAAAGGTTCCTCTTCACTCATGATAAAGAAAATATTATTTGTAAGTTTTTTTTTACTTATTGAAGGAATAAGATAGCGAATTTTCAAATGAAACTTGAAGAGTAGATGTAAGACAAAAGTTATTTGACTAAACCACTATAAATCAAATTTATTTCTATTCTTTACTATCTTTTATTTATTATTGTAATTGCTTTATAAGTTTTAAAGGTGAAATTATCACAATCATTTATTAAAATATACAATGTATAACCTATGCAAAGAGTAAAGACAAAGTTCATTCTCTCATCGTGTGTGCTATTTAATAACCAATACTAATATTCTTCATTACATCATATTCTTTTTAACATATTTATTTTCTTTAAGAAATTTGGTGATATCAAACTAATGATTGCATTTACTTTATCGTGGGTTAGAATAATGTCCTTCCCGAGCTCACAACCAGTTGGAGGAAAATAAGAAATATATCTTTTACTCCGATTACCAATGTTTTTTCTCCACGTTGATACATAAGTGTTATACTGTTGTCCTGACGTGCATAAATAAGTGTGTCTCGGATGAAAATTTTTTTTCTTCTGACACTGAGAATGATTGGAATCAACCTGACGCCTTCTTGATCACGGATGACCAAGCAATCAAGGGTCTAATGGAAAATAGTAACCACGAATCAATAAAACATCCGGCAGAATAATGTTTATATAAAATGAATGTCCCCTACGATAGCAATAATAGAGCCTTATATGAGAAACTACCAAAAGAGTAAGAGGCCCAATAATTCCATTGTTCCGATGTTCAATGTCACAATTATTTGTAGCATCAGAGATTCCCCCCTATTCTCTTCAGAAAACCATGTGTTTGGAACAGATAATAATTAGCAAGCTGTGTCAGTTGTATAATCATTAGCAAGCAGTGTCAGTTAAATTAGCTTTTCTTAATAATACAAGTTGCATTAATTCGTCAATCTCTTTCGATAATTTTTAACCAATTTACCAGATAATAATTAACAAGCAGCGTCAACTGGATTAGATTATTTGCGATAATACAAGTTGCATTAATTCATCAGATCTCTTACTCATGTTTGATATTTGATTTTAACCAATTTTTAGTTAAATTATTTCAATGGTTTACATAGTCATATAATATTAGTCTAAATATTAATTAAATTTCACTTAATATTTAATCGTACTTGAATAAGTTCAGATTTTTTTTACATAGTTCCATTAGATTATATTTAATTTGAATCTTTATAACTATTAAAGAGTCGATATCCCAATCAAATTCAATTTTTTATTTGAATTTAATCCCAATTTTACCATATTATTTTTGTCATAATATTTTTCACTTTAGATTTGATTGTATTTTATCGTGTCCAGTTTATAACAAAATTTTGTTTTGCTAAGCTTAATTAAATTTATTCATTTCCAATTTCTTTTAATCATCTTAATTGTATTTACTGAAAATTTCATCAATTTAGGTTTGATTGCATTTTATCATTTCGAATTTGTACCAATTGTTTTTATGTTGGACTTAATTATATTTGTTCATTTCTAATTCCTTTTAATTAATTATAATTAAATTCTAATTAGATATAATTATTTCTAATTATAATTAGTTAAATTTAATTAAGTATTTTAGTCATTAACGTTTTTTCAATTTTATATTAAATAATTTATTTATCAATTTTGGTTTTAAAAAGGAAAACCACAAAAGATAAAAAAATATGGAAAAGAAAAAACAAATAAAAAACACAACAAAGAGGGAGGTGAACATGGAAAAAGACTAAAAAACTTGAGCTTTTTTTTCTTTTTTGAAAAATTAAAATTACTTGAGCTTTTGTTGGTATAACAACAATGGGTAATGTTTTTGAAAATTAATTGAAAAATGAGTTTAGATAAAAACAACCTTATCTAAAGTCCAAACATAAAATCATTTTTAATAATTTTTTCTCTTTTTCTTTCGTCATTCTTAATTTGTCAAATTTATAATGCATGACCTAAATAGAGGAAAGAGAAGAGTAAGATGACAATTCAAAAGAGTAAGATGAAATCCTAGTTTCTTTTATTTAAGTTTAGAAACCTTAGTTTTATGTTATAGTATTCAAGGCATATTTCTTTTCAATTAGAATTGTTATTGAGATATTTTTTATTGCAATTCATCACTTATTTCCCTTATTCTTCTTAGAAATTCAATTTTATCAATTTCTTTCCGTTGTTTAAATACTTTATGAATTTTGTTCTTAATTCTTTATAATTAACAAGTCGATTATTTTATAAATCCATTTTAGCTTTCTTATATTTGATTCAAATTTGTTTATGGGTTTTCTAGGATATATTCTTAGGTGGGTTCACAGAAGCCACACTATTATAACCATATACAATTCACAAACTCCTTTTTTTTTCATTAAGGAACTAAAAGTCAATATGTTTTTTTTATATACATTTACTCAAATGCACTCTTTAGCCTTTAAGGTTCTTACCAACTAATTAGTATGCCTAAGATTACAATAAGAAAAAAAATAGTAATTAGAAACAAAAGCTAGTTGTTATAATGTCTAGAAATATTAGTGTTGCTTTACCATTTTAGTATATTAGTCAACCAAAATGGTCACAAACTCACAATACATGTTATCAAAAGCCACTAGTCAACAATAGTACTATACTAATTGATAAATCTATCTAAAACCCTAACATTTGTCACCAAAATCCCAAATGATAAAACTTTTTTAAACAAGTTTTTCATAACCCCCAAGTTATTTTAAATGTTAATCACATTCTTTGAGAAAAAAAAATTGATCAAATTTGAAAAGCTTCCTATAATTAATTTAATGCATCCAGAGGGTTTTCTTTAAAACCTTCTAAAAAATTTTCTTAATGCAAATGTTCATTACATGATTAAATCCTTAATTCATTAGAATAAAAAAGATAAGGTTACAAGAAAGATTACAACAAAGATTACAATAACTTGCTTAAATCTTGATGTGTTTGATTATTCCTTATTCTTTTTTCTTCACTTGAATTGTATACGTACTCCACTTGATCATTGTCTTAATCCTTTAATTACTGAAGTGATTAGCTGACTCCGTTTCTCATTTTTATCCTTCTATTAAGCTTGATCTTTCACATATTAACTTATTAATATCACCAAGGATAAAAATATAAATAGTAACATATTGTTATCATCAAAACTAAAAGTTACACCCTCACTTAATCTAAAATTTAAAGTAAAAGATCTTATAAATAATTGACTTTCTATAATTGAATACCTTAAGATCTATTATAAGTGCCTTTTTCTTTTGATATTTTGATAACTTCCCATATTATAGGTTCTTTTATTAGATACGTTCAATATGTTTCATCTTCCTCAATAGTATCTACTCAATTTATTTAGGTTAGCATTGGATGAATTTATTCCACATAAAACATTCCATAAGCAACAAAACCTATGTTGATTTCTATTTCAAATAAATGATTAGCCTTATGATTTTGTTATTAAGGTGTCGATTTGACATTTGCATGTATCTTTTACTTTATATACTTGATTTTCTCCTTATATTTTTCGAACTTGCCTTTCTTTAGTATAAAATGGGAGTCTAACCATATGGTTATATACTTGATATATACTTTACATTATTGTACTCTACTTTGTTGCTAGATGTTTTAAATTTCAACTAAACTACATATAATATTATTATTCAATTGGCCCTTCTAAACAAATTCATATGCCACTATCTTAGTCTCAAGTGGCTTCATTTATGTACATTATCCATGTCACCAATTCATCCTTTGTTGGTTTCCTTATTTTCTTTGATGAGTGTCAACATTGCAAGAACAAATTTTCTATGATTGTCACTTTGAAGAATTTCTTACTATGTATCTTATGTTGAGCTCTCCAAGATCAACTGACCATTCCCAATTCTCCTTTACACATCTAGTTTATAAAGTATATGTCTTAACAGGATATCTAGCAATACATTAATTGTGTGCACCTAAAATTAAATCTTTAAATTTCTCTTGCTAAATGGTGTGAAAGCTAACTTTTTCAATCATAAGTAATTTAGTTTTCGTCATTGTAATAGTTTGTTTATTAAACTTTGGTTGTTCTCTTCATCCTTGATTAGAAAGAAGATGAGGGATACATACGAAATTGTCTATATGGATGTGAAATGAATATCCTAATAGTATTGGACTTCTTAAGTAATCCTTCAATTCTCTAAAAGTTTTTGTCGTTATTTAGTCCATTTAAATTCTTTGAGTTTTTATATTATCTTGAAAATGGGTAGGAATCAATCAACCAATCTTAATAAGAAGATAATATGATTACTCTAACTATTTGTCTTAGTACTTTTTTCAAATTTCTAGGTGATTCCATACGTAAGTAACATTAATTTTCTTTGGATTAAATCATATTCCCTACAGATAATTATGAATCCAAGGAAATTATATGTCCCCACCTTATATATGCATTTTAAAAATTAAGTCTCATGTTGTACTTACTCAAGGTTTTGGAGCATTCTTTAATATTGAAAACATGATATCCTCCCTTATTTTTACTATCATCTTGTCAACATATACTTCCTTATTATGCGTTAGTTATTTGTCCAATACTAAGTTACTAATTTTTGACAAGTTGTCCCTACATTTTTTAGGGAAAAAGACATGACTTTAAAGAAATATATCTTATGGGTGATGAAGAATGTCTTTTTCTCATCTCCTTTATGCATCTTAATCTAGTTGTATCTCTAATAGAAGTTCGTGAAGCTTAGAGACTGGTGGCTTGAAGTGGCATATTTCAATTAGTCTATATTTGCTAAAATTTAACCATTTTTTGGGCATGCCTTATTTAGATCTATGAAATCAACATATATTATTTCATTTTTTATTTGTTTTTTTTAAATCACCATGTAACTAAGCCAATTTAGATAGTCAAATTCTCTAATGAAGCCTAATTCTAATAACTTGGTCACCTTCTCTTCTATGACATGTTGTCTTTTAATTGAAAAGTTTGTTTTCTTTTTCTTTATTGTCTTAAAGTGATGATTCATACTTAAATTGTAGGAAATCACTTCCATATTCACTTTAGGCATATTAATTGAACTATATAAAAAAAATTCATGTGTTGAAATGCAAATCTTTTCAGGTACTCCTTTATATTTCCTTCCATTTATGCCTTAATTTTTAGGCTTATAAGATCTTTATTTTGTTCTACTATAACTTATTCAATTTCTTCATTGGCTCCCCTAATATCCTTTTTTAAAAATCTCTTACATCTAACTCCTACACATTCATCATGTATGAAACATTCTTTTTCTTTGAGGCGATGGTGTAAAATTACGTCTCCATTTTTTGGTCCCTAGGTACCTCTCTTATTCCATTTGGAGTTATAAACTTGATTAATATTTAAGAAGACAATTGCTTAGCCAATATTAAAGTGAAGGCTTGTTAATTTTAGTATTTTAGGTTGAGGATCTTTATACAACATAAAAAATTTTCATAGTTATTATCCATCTCAAACATACTCATAACATCATAGGTGGAGATATTTGTCTTTGTATGTAGATTTGATCTCCTCTGAAACTAGCATTGATGTTACAAGTTTTAGTTTTTCTATTGAAATGTTTATTTATTTTAATTTATCATAAAAAATCCATATATGATCAATAAAATAATATTATAAAGAGTCAAGATCTAATTTTAAGAAGTCATGAAACATACTCTGAACCAAGTAAACCTAGAAAAAGAATAGTAGTCTTTAAGTTCACCTTATAGAAAACTGATAATAGGACCTTGATTCACCCTCATAAAGGCACTATGGTGGTAACTCTTCTGATACTCAACTCATTATTTAAAAGAACATTAGCATTATATGAGAAGGTTCATTGCTAATCTTGTAGGAAAAGCAAACGAATTTTTAAAATTATTAAGGTTGAAGAATTCCATTAGGAGGAAAGGCATCACGAGGCATTCGATAGTATTAAGAAATAACAAATCAAATCTCCAGTACTAATGCTCCCTTGAAAAGGAATTCCATTAAATTTGTACATTTCTACTGCAAAAGAATCTGTTGGATGTCTATTAGCGAAAAATAATTACGCTAGCTATGATCAAGCTATTTATTACTGGAACAGAATTCTCATGCTAACAGAAAAGAAATATATACCAATCATTAAGTTATGTTTAGCATTATATTTTTACTTGTTCAAAATTAAGGAATAATTTGTTGCAAAATAAAATTTATGTGGTTTCACATATCGACTTAATGAAATATATGTTGAAAAATCAATTATCTAAGGAAATTGGTAAATGGCTTTTGACTTTTATAGGCTTGAACTTGGTATATTACCTATAAATGTTTACAAAAGGTCAAGTTTTAGCTAGATTCTTAGCAAGCCATCCCTCAATTGAGGAACGAGATGATGCAGGACATTTAATTCTTAATTGTGAGAAGAAGCCATAGGAATTAAAATTTGGTGGCTTTATCAAATAGAAGTTAACTATTGTTAGATTAGTTATAATTGCACAAAATGGGACAAAAACTCTTTTGGACTTTCCATGTACTAATAATTACGTGCAATATGAAGGCTTGTTAATTAGACTAGAACTTTTAGTTGATCTTGGAGCAAAAGTTCTTATTAAAGTAGATTTTTAACTGGTATTACCCCAAGTGGCATAGGAATATAAGTGCATAAGTTTAACTGTCACCTTATTATATTGTCTTTGTCCAATTAATAAACTCATTGATGATATAGAATTTTGGTATATTTTATGAGTTGAAAATTGTAAGGAAATTTTTTTGAAGATTTTGTTCATAAGTGCATTTGGTACAACGAAGCTCTCACCCATCAATTTACAAAAGGGGAATTTCCCTAGAACTTTTTAATATTGATGAAGAAGTCACTAAGTATTTAAGAGTTGAGATAAATTTTTTTTTACAAATTTTGAGCAAGAAAGTTCCTTTCAGAATTAATCAATAAACACTTAATTTTATATTGAATGAAGGAATCTTGTTTTATCAAGGTAATGACGGAATTCTTTTAAGATGTCTTTGGATTTCTAAGGTATTAACAGTAATGAGATAAGTTCATGAAGGGGGTATGCAAAGCAAATCAGTTTGGAATAAATATAAGATGGCTTATATGAAAACATGGATACTGTTAGCCATCAATTATGAATGAATGCATACCATAAGCAAGAGAATGACAACAATGTAAAAAATATGGGAAGAATTCAACAAATTCCTAATTTCAAGCTACATTATATAATCAAACCATAGGCATTTAAAGGATGTGCCATTGATCTCATTAGGAAGATATATCCACCATCTTTGAAAGGTTATAGTTTTATTTTGTTGGTCACAAATTATTTTACTAATGAGTGGTAGCTCAACTTTTGAAGAAGTTTAATAAAAAATGTAGTTATACTCATCAAAGAACAAATTATTCATCAATTTAGAATTCCTCGATTGATAAAAAGTGATTAAGGAATCATATTTTTGGGCTAGTAATTTAGAGATTTTGCTGAAGATTATGGGATGTAATTATTAAATTTGACGCTAGATTATGCTCAAGCTAATGGTCAAGTTATCAAACAAAATGATTATTGAGATTTTTGAAGAAATGTTAGAGGAGGATCCTAGAGAATTGTATGGAATTTAGCCAGAAACTTTGTGGAACATTGTACTTCTAAGCATTCTGGTATAAGAATTAGTCCATTTGCTTTAACCTATGGACATGATGATGTTATAATAGAAGTAGTGGTTCCATCAATAAGAGTAAACAAGCCAAAAATTTAGGAAATTCCAAATTTTCAAAAGAGATGTTAATGAAATTAGAGAAAACAGAAAAAGTACAACTTCAAGCTTTAAATAATATGATTATTCAAAAGGAAAAGATGGAAAAATTTTACGATAAAAGAATTTATAGGAAGTAATTCTAGGAAGGGGATCTAGTGTGGATGTTGATCCTACCACCTAGGAAAAAAGATAAAGAATGTGATAAATGGTCTCCAAATTGGGAGGGGCTATTTAGAACTTATAGGTTTTTAAGTGGTAATTTCTATTGGTTAACTAGCTTAGAGGGAGAACCTCATAGGCGTTTCATTAATGAGAAATATATGAAGCCTTATGTACCTACCTTTTCTAAAAGACGAGGATAAAGAAATAAGAAAGAGTTCTAAAAAATCAAGTAGTATTAGTCCAAAATAAATAGTCACAGATGAAGGTCAAAACCTATATGAAATTAACCAAAGGCTGAAATTTTGAAACAAGCAAGAGAAGTTTATAGTTGATCCAAACCTAAGGATTGAATTTCACCCCATTGGTTGATGTTAAGTCAAAATGACTTTACGAATAATAAGTTTTGATGACAAGCAAACAAAATGAAAAGCAGACGATAGCTAAG
>JANKYE010000001.1:11321739-11332768 GCA_032467995.1 Erythroxylum dillonii | reverse complement strand
ATTTATGAAATTTTGGTTAATGACATAGGTTCATAACATGTTTAATTTGCTTACAGTGATGGATGTAATCAGAAAAATAGATTTATGCACTAATGTCGATGTGAATGCAGATGAATCACATGGGACCTGGTATACCTAAGAAGAAGAATAAGGCTGCACCAAATACCTTAGTACCTACATAACTGCAGTCACGGTATCGTTAGCTAATTGGAAGTGCAACTAATGAGCCATGTGCTCGTACACAATCAAAAGATCAGACACCTGCACCTGCACCTACACCTACACAGGCATAAGCTCACACGTGCACCTTCTGACCGTATTGTAAAACCAAGAGAAGTCACTTCTATGCCTAGTATTCATCCTAGAGATAAGTATGAACAAATTTTGAATATGCGACGCAATATTAGCTCTCCGTCAACTTCTCAAGAGATGCCTCCAGCTTCTAATTATCTGACACCAGTAAATCACACTATTCTTTCCACTGTGGGCTCCTCTTTTGCAAGCACTGCAGGTATGATCTTAAGATTAATTAAATTTATCATCATTGTTATATGCTAATTAAATTATTCCTTTACTATTTTTGGATCCACAATTGATGCAAAAAAAAGCAAGGGGCGTCACGAAAAGACACGGATTAGCAAAGATTAATAAGGCGATAGGTCAAAGATTGGAGATAGAGATCTCCCCTGTTGAAGGATGACCAACCAATTGCCTACAATTTGTCAAATTATCGAGTGAGATTGGTGTGGTATCCCGAACTTCTTTGCCTGTAAGAACAAAATTTTCATAAATTACTAATAAGGAATTGGACATTGCATTTGATAAGTTAGACGTAAGTATTCTACACCAATCCAATTTGTATGTGTTTTCCATATGGTTAGAGTGTTGATCAATAATTTATAATATTTTGCAGCAAAAGTTGGAAGTCAAGAGAATGAGGACTGACAACGAAGTACATGCTGTTGTGAAGAGGTTTCTTGCTTTAAGATCTAAAGATCAAATGTATAATTTAAAAAGGCATTTTACCAAGCACAGAAAGGAAGTGAAGCTGTATAATGTCACATTAGCGGAGTGGATGGATTTATGCGAGTATTGGGAGCAATCAACTACAAAGGTTAGTTTTTATTTGATAAAAAAACTTTATTTCACAACTTCTTTGATAACTAATTATATTTTAGTATTTATGATTTGTGATTTATAGATGTTATAATAGATTTTGCTACGTGTATGATTAGGAAAAAAGTCGGAAAGCCAAATTGGCTAAGAGTCAGGTCAAATGTCGACCAAACTCTGGCTCCAAGGCCTTTGTAGCGATACAACATGAGATTTTAATAGACATCGTTGAAGGTGTTCTGCGACGTTATATTGGCTTCTGCGACGTTTAAAAAACGACGCAGAAAGGGTCATTTTCCTGTAGTGTATACATAGTTTGCTTTCTTACTATAACTCAAGTATAGTTCAATATTCATTTATGCATACAAAGGATGCCATACATGCACACTAGTAACACACTTCTCTATTTCCCATGTCTCAGTTCATTAACACATTCATCTGGTTCGAAAGATTACCTTTTGCGATGCTAAGTCTGAAATTTCTTAAATCTCATAAAGGGAACCTTTCAATTTTCCTCTTAAAACATTAGCACCAATTTCTAGCCAAGGTCTTCATAATCTCCTTGACCTCCTCAATGGTTTTTGTATAGGTAGTTCTTTGCACAACTTTGTCAATAAGAGTCTGGCATGTAAGAATATGGTCGTCGTAGTAAAATTTCATCACTAGCTGCAGTGATTACTAATGACGTGGGTAGGGTTAGCAGGAGGCTCTAAGGCCAACTTAAGGCTCAATCAGGCCTCATGATCAGAGCCCGAGCCTGAGCTAATCAAGTTTATTCGGTATGAAACCCGATAAGGATCAGGCAAGCCTTTTTAAAAATATTCTTACTTTTAAAAAATGGATTGTTTAAGATAGTTTTTTAATGTATATATTAAATGTACTTGAAATTTTAAAATGAATAAATTCAAAATAAATATATTTTAAAAGAAAGTGAACCAAAAATGGTTTATAAAAATGTCACATTCATTCAATTAATACAATCGCTTAACAAAAGTGATATATATATATATAATTGCACATAAAAATTTGGAATAAATAAGTTCAAACTAAATTTATGATAAAAGAAAGTGAACCAAGAGATTTTCTATGAGAAATGTCACATTCATTTAATTAACACAATTAAATAAGGATCCATCCATATAAATGATCGAAAACATGTGTATTTTAGGCTTTGATATTAGTTTGGAATTTAAATGTTTTTGTTGTTGGTTCTAAATTCTAGGCATACATATGATGAATACTATAAGTTTATGAGTCTACTTATTTACGTAACAAATAAAAGTCATACTATAAAAATCATTTTATTATTAAAAAAAACTGTTATCATGCTAAAATTTATCCAAAATTTGTAATGATGTAATTTACAAAAATTTAAAATGAAATTATCAATTATAGCTAGAGAGTGGAGATTAGATAGTAGATATTAAAGTTGAGTAAACAAGTAGAGACAATAGTTTAGAACCTGCATAATAATACACAAGTAAACAATTATACCTTCAATTATGAAAAACCTAAGCAATCGCATGACAATAAGTATAGTTGAGTGAGCTAACGTCTGGTGAAAGCATATTACTTCGTTAGCAAACCGAGTAGAACACCTTTAAAGGATACTAATCCCATTGAACATTTTGCTTTCCACTAAACGAGCAAGTGCCAAAACCTTCTTATCAGTTTATAGCTTTCATGCCACTCCCTTTTCGCGCTAGAATATATTTTCACCAGTAATCAACACAAAAATGAAAACTTCATCATCGTAGTAAATACCAATAATGAGCGTCTCAAAAATGATTCTCAAATATCAATAAGAGATAAATTCTCTGAAACCAAAGATGTACAAACTTATCAAGGAAACTGGACATCTCAAACTATAAGAACTAGCTGCAATACAGATCAAATGCTTCATCTCATGTTTGCTTCTAACCACGAACGTTACAGATGGATCTCTGCTTTTAGTTTATTCTACTTTTGAATAATGCTGAGGTTTAACGCAGAAGCTCGCTTGCAACTGCAGAGTCTAGTGGCCATACTTTTGGAACTCCCATTCGCTATTATCTGTTTCAAAGAGACAGATAAAGTTGAGAATAGCCAGGAATAAAAATAAAACAAAATGAACATGGACCGAGATATAATCATTTAAGCATACCAAGAGGGCAAACTTGTCTGGTTTTAAGCCATCTGCTGATGCAATGGAAATGGAAGGCATGGTTGCACACACCTGTTCAAATAAATCAAACTTTTTTGATATATGAAATGGATTTTACAGAGAAACAAATGTTACAGAACAAATCAGATGAAACAAGGGTTTAAAATCACATCTATAAGGTCCAGGTAACCAGCATGGACCAATTTCACTGGGGCGCTTAGGCCAGCTACCAATCAAGATGTTACTGAAAAGATATCATTTCTTATCATGCTGCAAACTCAACAAATGATCACCTAATTAATAGAAAAGGTTTACATCAATCATCATTGTCTCTACTACAAAGTTATAAGCTAACAAACTGCAGAAGCTACACTGTAATCCACCAATTGTCATCCCTATTTCATGTTTCCTTTGCAATCAGTAATCCAAAACGTAAGAAACTCTAACAGGCTCCAAATGCAGCATGATCATGAAGCTAGAACACGACATCCACATCCTCTCAGAAAGTAAATGCAAACATGTGACATCCCAGAATAACATGTGGGAGCAATGTTACGTTCAGTCATATCTAAATCATGAGAAGTAAAAATATCATTTTCCATGTACCAACACAAACTGTGACTGCAACCTTCAGCACTCAAATCCATTAAAAAGAAACGAACTTACTACAATCAATATTCCCCACAACAGGTCCTTTTTGACGATACATCCCAATACAAATGAAACTTACATATATCTTGAGATAAAACGGAAAAGACGTTTTCTTTACCAGTCAAAGTAACCATCATCCAACAAGCTGCGAACTTGCATTCTCAAACAACAATTATTTAGAGAAAACCCCCAAATTCAAAAGGTTAGAACTGGATTTCATACCCCACGCAACAGTGCACTCCTCGCTCGTAGCACTTGCTTGATTCGCTTGGCACTCAATGCCTAAACAAACCGCACCAAAAGACAAACCAATTAAAAAAATCAGACTCCAAGAAGAAAACCATAAAATAACAGAGAAATTTGTATCAAAAGACACGAAATTTACAACTCACAGAGATCCATTATATGGTTCCTACAAATAGCGCAGTTATCCACAACAATATCTGAAACCCATCATTGAAATCCCCAAAAAAAAAAAAAAGAATTAGATTCAGAGACCAAATTGAAATCAAAATTTACGGTTAGTCTTAGGTTTAGAAAGATGGGAGTGGAGAGACAGACCCCAAGCCCATAGAGCGACGGCGCTCCACTTCTTGATTTCTAAGCGCTTGGGTTTCTTGGTCGACGAGGAAGGTCCGGCGCCGCTCGAGCTGGCTCCGCCGACGGGTATTATTGTAACGTCAGTGTCCATCAATCGACCGATTGGAAGATTTTGGGTCTCGGACCGGTGCAATGTCTTTGGGTAGTTATTAGTAGGATTGAGAGTGGGCCGGGCCGGGTCCAATGGGAAATTTGTTGAGTTTGAGACTTGCTGTTCAAGCCTAAACATAATCAGACTTGGGAGGTCGAATAAATTTTTTAAATTAAAGTCCTAAGTTAAAATGTCTAAAATTAAATATAATTCATTGTAATTTGTAATGTCAATTTATGATTTACAGACCCAAATAATAAGGCGTTAAATAATATCAATAAGTAATTCAATTCGAGAAACTCACTTCAATAATTAACTTCAGAAAATTTTAAGAATAAGTTTCGTATCTATTTTTTATTTCCAAAAGTTGTCCTTTATTTTTTAATAACTAATCTTAAAGTGCCTAATTTTCAAATATTTTTTCAGTCCATTACCCAAGCTTTTAAATTATTAATTGAGTGGCTAATTTTTTACAACTTTAATGGTTCAGTTCAAAACAATAGTTTCGTTAATAATTTGCTGATTTGACTAATGAAGTCTTCGTTGTTCATGATATGTTGGTCTCAACATCGTACTCTAGTATAATTATGATCACTATTTTTCTAGTTGGATATCTATATGTCATGAATAATAAAAAATTATGTTAGTCAAATTAGCAAATCATTAACGAAACTAATATTTTGAATTAAATTGTTAAGATTTTAAAAGATTGGTCACTCAATTAAAAATTTTAAAACTTAGGCACTATATTAAAAATTTTCAAAAAGTTGAACACTTTAGGTTTGATTATCTGTTTTTTAATAAACTAAAAAGCCTAATACCCCTAATCTATAATGTTGATGTAATACCTACAAATAAAAATCTAATTTTTGTTGTAGTGTTCATCTTATGACCTATTCTAATTGACGGTAGATGCTTATTTTTCCTATTTTTTT
Source organism: Erythroxylum dillonii (assembly GCA_032467995.1). Classification (NCBI taxonomy): domain Eukaryota; kingdom Viridiplantae; phylum Streptophyta; class Magnoliopsida; order Malpighiales; family Erythroxylaceae; genus Erythroxylum; species Erythroxylum dillonii. Next base: position 11,327,235 of record JANKYE010000001.1, on the reverse strand, counting down.
CTAATGGGAACCATAAAAATGAAATTTATATTTTAATGACAGTAGTATAATTGATCCATTATTTTTAAAAGGTAGTGGAGGAGGAGATTGTAATAATGGTAAAGATGGAAATGAAGCTAACTTATGTAGGTATATATAGGTGAAAGAGTTAAAATAAAAGACAAACAATTTGCTTTGTACTTTGGAGCTTAAAGACATCCTTTTGGCTCTCTCTAGAGATGTGATAAGTCTATTTTTATATATTATTTTGGGTTAAAATACTTCACATTTAGCATTTTTATAACATGTTTTATACGAATTAATTGATATTTTTCTTGTAATTAGTTTGTTGTCATATACATGATAAGCTTAAGGAGAAAATACATATCTAAGTTCAACTTTCTGCATAATTGTCTAAGGGAAAAGAACTATGAATAAAGACATCATACATTTATGAATGAGTTATATTCTATGATCCAAACACTTTCACTAAATGGCCTTATAGAAGATGAGTTTTTGATGAGGTGTTCTACTTACTACGTGAGAGATTGAGCAATAACATGGTTAATATGGATTGAGGGGCCTCTTTTGAGGAATAGGACTAGGTTTATGATACCTTCATGATGAGAACTTTCCATCTATATGAGACCACCAAGTTGAGGAAGTAGATTCAAAGCTTTACACAAAAAGAAGGAGAAGCAATCCGTGAAACTTCGAAAAGATACAAAACTCTATTTACTTGGTGCCTACATCTAGGGTTGGCATATAAGCCTTAACTGACCTAACTTGATTTGACAGAGTTTTGGGTTGGACTCAAGCTTTTTTTCAAAATTTTGGGCTTCAAACTAGACTCAAACTCGGATTATCTAACTCAACTCATCCCGAAGCCTAAATTGTTCTCTGTATACTATCTTAAACAATATTGTTTTACTTGTTGTGTTTAGAAGCATCAAATAATATCATTTTACGCTATGTAAAATGACATTGTTTAGGTTATGTATTAGACTTCTTCTTCCTTCATGTTGACTCTATAGATTAAGTTGTCCTCCATAGCTCTACTCCTCATCACCGTCATTAGAAGTTGTCTCTCCTTGCTCGAAGATGTGTCTTGTCACTTGAAGTTGTTCATCTCACCTTCAGTCACCTTGTCTCGTATGGAAAGTCGCCTTACATTACCCCCCTTGAACTGAAGTTGCCTCGCCTGAAGTCACATCACCTAACATATAGGGGCTTTCTTGGATTTTTTTTAGGCAAGTGTTTGTAAGGTTTACGATGGAAATTTGAAGATTGCATAATTAGAACAAATTTCTTCGATTTCACTTGATTTATATGCTTTTATTGTTCTGAATTTGGATTTGCTTAGAATTGAAAAATTGAGAAATTAGTTGTCGTTAATAATTTACATCCTTTTGCATTCTCATACTAAAATAGGGATGTTGTATTTCGCTTAGAACAATATTATTTTAAGTTAGAAAGGTATCGAGATATAGAAAGGTACCAAGATAGCCTTAATTACTACTCAAATCATAATACATTTCTCATTTAGTGGAAATAATTATTTAGATCAAGAAGTTGTTTAATGAACTTGATATAGTTTCTTGCATTGTTCAAATAGTAATATATTGTAAAACATTAAGTTAAGGTCTCATCAAAAATCCATGTTAAGGTCAAATACAAGAGATTTGATAAATAAGAACTAATATTAGATATAACATCTTATTTGGACCTAATTAGTACTTAGCTAGAATTAATCATATTTTTAATTAAATTTTACTTGAAATTATGATTATAATTTAATTACATTATCAACAGATTTAAACCTTATTATAAATAGGCATATGCTCAAAAGAAGCAGACACTTCTTATTTACTAATAGGTCAATATTTACCATGTTATCTGGGGTTAATTTAATTAGTAGTTGTCACCTTTTAAATGTGTTTTATATGGAATTTTTTATAGTTTTTCTATGTTTATTAATTATCTATAAGTGATGAATTTGAGAAATAAAAATGAAATTTAGTGAGACTTTCTCCATAACTGTCTAATTGGTTGAGATTTTTATAGTTATTTATATGATAAGAAGGTGAAAAAACAACTTTATCAAAGACTTTGAAAGCTAATTTTAACTGAAAGACATTGAAAATTGTAGAAGAGTAAAGCACAATAGATGCCTAACTTGTTGACAGGGATGTCAATGGGCCGGGCCAAGCATCACAGGCTGGGTGGCCCATGACCCGATTAGACCACGGGCTAACCGTCCCACCTTTTATATATAATTTTTAAAAAATTAAAAAACAACATCGTTTTTTACGTTATAGTCAAGCCGAACAATTTTGGCCCTGGCCAGGTTGACCCGGGTCAGGCAAGTCGAGTCAAAATTGACATTCCTACTTGTTGAGATAACATACACTCGTCTTTTGTAAAGTTTAAGAAATTGAGAAGAAGAATAAGATGCATGCCTAAGTTAATTCTAGACCAACATTGAATTCGTCTTAAAGCTAAAAAAAGAAGTAATATAAAATTAAGGTCAATTGCAACTTAGTGATAGGCTTCGCTTATACATTGACTCGTGAAGACTAAAAGTTATAGAACAAGACAAACACTAATGTTAAAGTTGGTCTAATACTAATTCTCCGAAATAATTTACAAAAAGTGTAATTATTAAGTTCAATTCATCTAAAACTATACTTTGTACCCCCTATCTATAAATGTTTGTATTAAAGCTAACCTAGAAAGCTTTTAGTATAATTTTCATATATTCTTAACCTCTTTTTAAGGAATTCTAGCATACTTTTGTTATAGGAGAAAGATTTGGAGCAAGAGCTTAGAGGATTCGTTGACGTATTTTCTTATTATTTTCTTCTATATTGAGATTTATTTATTAATATTTAGTTTTCATTATGTGTAATGGCTAGAAATCTTAGCTACAATTAAGGATATAGCTAGTAAGTATTTATTCAATTATTTATACATATGTTGATTATTTCATTGAATGAATTTAGTCTCTTTGATCTTAGTGTTCAATTTACGATTGGCTACTATAGATTCATCTTAAAGATTATATAAAAGATTAGCAAATAAAGTATAATGTATGTGCATTAAGAGGATAAACACCTTAGTGTTACAATGATATCCTAGAATTAGTGATAACTATATAGACTAACCATGCTTAATGAGTCTAATTGTGTTAAATTAATCATCAATAGGTGGTAGTTACCTAAATATACCTGTGTGCTTCAACGAAGGGCATAGATATCTTAGGTCAATTATTATTTTAACCTAGGTAATCAAATTTGTATTGTAATTGAAATTTCATATAAGTGAGCCTTACCAACTACCATTTATTTAATTGGTTTCTTTTATTATTTATTTGCTTTGTTTTTGTTAGTTATTTAAGTCAATTATCTTCAATCAAATAAAGTTTTATTTTGTTTGTTTGTTTAACTAAGATTAATAGTGACTAGTTATCTGGAGGATCAATATTACAGAATCATTATAGTTTTTGTTAGCTATCTACGATTTACTATGTTCACTTATAGATAAAAAGTCGATCAAGTTTTTGGTGTCATTATTAGCGAACTAATTATACTAATTTGATTAATCTTAGTTTGTTTTTGTTCTTATTTTTATTTTTACTTTAATTTCTTGCATTTGATATAGGTAGTTAATATGATATAGGAGATTTAAAAGTGGAAACTTAGACCCTTTATTTCAATTTGATCATAAAATTGATTGAACCTACATAAAGAACAAAGTAATAAGTAGAAAACGCATGGTTATGCATCGGGATGAATATCTAGTTATGGATATGGGGAAACAACCATAAAGGATGTCTATTGGTAGTAATTAGTACAAGTCCTTCATACATCAAACTAAGTCAAAAAGTGAGGAACTATGAGCTTAAGATAGTACACTTACATGTGCTCCTAACCTTTGGTGGATCACCTAGTGAAGACATGACCACATTTATTGAGAAGTTTTATTTGATGATCTAAACATTTCCATATAATAGCCTTACAGAAGATAAGTTGAGGATGAGGTGCATCCTTTACTTTATAAGAGATCGAGCAAGGAAATGGCTAATCTCAATCATGGGAGAATCTTTTAAGGAGTGGGCCAAGTTTATGATGCTTTTATATTGAGATTTTCCCACTATATAAGACCACTAAACTGAGGATACAAATACAATGCATAGAAGGAAGGGAAATTGTTTCACAAAGTTTGGGAGTGATATATAACACTTCTTAATTAATACCTCATTATCAATACTCATTGTAACTAGTGATGTAATTTTTTCTATAAAGGCTTGACATTGACGTGTCAAAATTTGGAGATTATAGAGAACTTTACAAGAAATTCTTTGATCAAAGTAGTAAAGAAAAATTTAAAGGTGTCCCCGCATAAGATGCAATCATTTTTAGATCTAATATAAATAGTTGATTTTTTGAGTTAGATGAATATGATTTTAAATCATAACATGGGTGAAAAAGGTGCATGTTACTAATATGCTATGTACAAACACCTAACCTATACATGTATGAATATTAAGCCAGCCTCAAACTATAACAAGGAAGCAAACTATATACTTACCTTATTTGGCACAAATAATTTGGAGTAGAGGATTCACCCAATTTTTTTATTGGAAGGAGGAGGGAGTAGTAGTAGGCAAACCATTAAGACCACCTAAGTTCTAAAATAGGCCTTAATTTCAATAACCACCACCACTGAGTAATGGAATGGAGGAGACGTTTAAGTAATTCACATCTTCCATTAATAAACAATTAAAACAAGTAATACAGACACAATAAGTGTGCATCCATGACTTTGATGAAAATTTAGTCAAAGTTGTGCACCAACTAGTGCATCAATTTGTAACTTAGCGGTGAAAGAAAGAAGCCAAGATAAGCTTCCAAGTAATACCAAAGTAAACTCTATTGAACATGTGACATCTTAATATCCCCTGGAGGATATATGGATGCCACACAAGACAGATATTAAAGGAGTATGATATGGTACCTTTGACAAAGTAGTTGTTGGGCCCCGTTGCCGAAGCCCAACGATCGATTCGGAATACTACTCACTTACCATATTAATCCCACTTCACCTACTACCTTAATTCAAATTTAATTATATTCCTTATCTCAAATTCTAACTAAAGGCCAATTATATAAAAAAAAATTTAAGCCATCAATCAAGCATAAAAACCCAATTAAGTAATTAAAACATAGAATTTAAAAGAAAAAAATCGAGGTCTAACAGTAGTATAATTCCATTATAGATAATAAGTTACCTCTGAAATAAAAGGATCTAAAGAATTTCACTATTCTTTACAATTTGATAATTGTAAAGTTCTCAAATGTTTATGTGATTTAGGTATTAGTATAAGTCTAATGCCTTAATCAATTTTCGAGAAGTTAGGAATATGTGTTGGCCCCTGAATTTTTTTATTTGATTAAGCATGATTAGATGAATTTTGAGGTCTTGATAGATTAATTTGTATTGGACTTAATTAGCATG
>JANKYE010000001.1:11303375-11316090 GCA_032467995.1 Erythroxylum dillonii | reverse complement strand
TTTTTGCATTCATTTTTCTTATTCAAAGGACCAATATACCCCTCCTTGAAAGCTCTAACCTTTAACATCTTAAGTGATCTACCTAAAGTGCCCTTACACCATCTTATTCTTTTAACTTCTAATAACTTATCAAAAATTCTAATTTTAACTAAGTCCCTTCATTTCCAACATCAAGATTGATATCTAGCAACATATCATAACTATTTAAATATTTAGGAATGTCAAAGTAGTTTTGACTAACCTTTCCGTGCATGATTTTTTTGTATAATTCAATTCTTTCATCATACAATATTTTGAATAAAAATAAAGCATAGAATTAATGTCTACTATATTTTAAGTCCAATCATATTAGTTCTCCTCCATTAACTATTGATTTGATTAATGGCATCTGTAAACTAATTACAAAATGTCATTCTACCTTAACCAATAATTTCTTGTATCAATACGAATCGAGAACAACATAACATTCTCAGTAATTACTTTAACATGATGAGTCATATCTTAATCACTCAACTACCTCCATATAATTCATATTACATCCAATAATTATTGACCGGACTACCTACTATTAGAATATGTCATAAATAGTATCAAAACATAGCAATCCCAATACAAGATAACTTTGGAGACCTCATGTCAATAGATTACTTATACAATCATCACAATGAGAATTTTCATAGACATATAAATAATGTATCAAACGGGTTTTTCATGTCGGGTCAGTTTAATGAATTTGTTCTCTAACAAGCACCCATAAGTTTGTTTAAGTATCTCTATAATTTAGCCTATATGTAAGATTTCACATCGGTTGGGAAGGAGAACGAAGCACCCCTTATAAGGGCATAGATACCTTCCCTTTGCAGACACATTTTCTATACCCTAATGCACCAGATCCCATTAGAACTCCAAAGTTAAACATGCTAGGGCCAAAGCAGTACCAGGATGGGTGACCTCTTGGGAAGTCCTGTGGAAAAACAAGACCGTGAAGGTGCGAGGCCCAAAGCAGACAATATCTACAAGTGGGTGGGCGCGAGGCCCAAGAGGCCGAGGTTCTGTGGACGTGAGGCCTAAGAGACCGAGTTCCTACAACTGGTATCAAAGCCAATACCTGGGTTGTTGTGCCAGCGAGGATGCTAGGCCTCCTAGGGGGTGGATTGTAAGATCCCACATCGGTTGGGAAGGAGAACGAAGCACTCCTTATAGCAGTGTGGATAGCTTCCCCTTGTAGATGCGTTTTTCATACCCTAACGCACCGGATCCTATCAAAACTCCGAAGTTAAACGTGCTAGGGCCAGAACAGTATCAGGATGGGTGACCTCCTAAGAAGTCCTGTGGAAAAGCAAAACCATGAGGGTGTTCGGCCCTAAAGGCCAAGGTCCAAAGCGGACAATATCTACAAGTGGGTGGACGCGAGGTCTGAGAAGCCAAGGTCCTGTGGACATGAGGACCGAGAGGCTGAGGTCCTACACTATAAGATTGACTACTTCCTTCATAAGGAAAAACATAAAGTGTGCTAGTCTTTTTACATTCTATTAACGCCCAATTTGAATACGACAATTGCTATGAACAATTTAGGGATAATATATAAATGCAATATGAATCTCATAGTTATAATCTCATTATAATTTCATTTGTAATGTATAATTATCTCGTAGAGTTTAACATATACATCTAAATATGTATAAGATAAAGAATGCCTTTAAATTATTTTGTCACTAAATTATAACCAATCGATTGACTGTAGGGAATAAACCAACAAAGCCTATTAACCTATAGGTTCTATTATATATACAACCATGATTCTCCACTAAATGATCATATCACATATAGAAACTATAGAAATGTAAGACTAAAAAATTGGTAAGGTGTGGAAGCTATAGTTTCCAAGTACATATTACATTTCTTTGTTTCAAAGTTTTCTCCTTTTGGTTCCTTATACCTTATAAAGCTTCTCATTCTATTGGATTAATGCATACCTGTCATGTCAAATTGTGTCACTTGTTGCCAAATCGTTTTCTTCAGCTTAATGCCAACAGTGTGTCGTTTTCTTCAGCTTAATGCCAACAGTATAACTTAAGAAGTTGAGATTGCAGGTAATTAGTTCTTTTGAGTGGCAAGTTTTGACTAATATTTTAAGATCAACTTGGTTTCAATTAGTTCAATTTAACAATTCAGAGGAAGAGGAGAAACAGAAGATAAAAGTTGAAACAAGAGTCGAAAGTAGTTGAGATTTTAATGTTTTATTGCCTAGGTCAAGTGAGAGACAGGCAAAGTACTATGTTAAGGTGATTAGATAAAAGGAAGTCATAACTGGAGGAAGAGCATAATTGCTTTGTTAGGAGGTATTGAATTTAGCAGCACTTTTTAAAACCTAAAAATCAATTTGATATCTTCTTATTATGTTCACCATCAGCTTATCTGGAGATTAAAGAAAGCACTACTGTGCTCAGTTTACAAGTATTTAGATCCCTTTAGATAAAATCAATAGACATTTCTAGCTCAAAATGATTGGATCATTAGCTATATTTAATTGGATTTCAAGTAAAATCAAGGAGATCTGGAAATACATCTTTAGTTTTATTTTTTAACATCACGATAATGAAAAATCGGATATTTATTGATTTCAATCTTGACCAGCATGCATTGCACCGATTTAATGCAATTTAATCAATCTTACTCAAGGTAAGATCTGTAGGACAGCTACCATGCAAGCACCTTAAAAGTTTTCTTCATTTGATTGTCAAACGCATTAAGTTCACATTGGATAAGTTATTATCAAGGAAGATATTAAGGTTTTTTTTTCTCAAGTTACCCCTTTAGAAGACCATATAAAACTAGATACATCATATGTTTGAGATCTCATGAAACAAATATAGCATCCAGTAGAAATTTAAATGTATCGATGACTATCAAACTTCTAACTTAATAATGGACTATTGAGACAAGCGATTCCTAAAAATTATGCAGTACTATTCATTATGTTTTCGCTATTATAGCATAACTTTGTGCCCTATTTTGTTAATTTAGACTTCTAATTTGTTGCTTAATTAGGTCTATGTTATTTTGCAACAGTCTTGCTGAAATTCAGGAATTTTGGAGCTAAATCAGGAAGGATTGAAGAGATATAGTCAGATACTAATTCTGTATGCAAAAAAACTCCAAAATAGGCATACAAAAGTCTTCTAAATCAAGAAAAAACTTCCTAATCAGACTAGGGCAAGGATATTATGAATTTTTCAATATAAAAGAGGTTGCCACATATTAGAGGGCACACCCAGCACAACCTACACAACTTGCACTCAAGAGAGAAGGTTGGGAAGAGGGGATTATCCTATTGTTGGGGTTTTTCGTTATATTATTTCCATCATGTCTTTTCTGAATTTATTACCAGTTGTGTCTTTATTTACGAACATGTTAGCTTAATTTGTTTTTAGTGTTGTCAAAGGGAGGTTGAACTGAACCCTATTCTACCATGATTTGATTGTTTAATTGTTATCTTTTAATACATAAATTTATGTTTTATTTTGTTTTTAATGCTTCTTTGATTTTTATGTAAGTTATTTATTAAAGCAACCTGAAATATGGACCTTTAATTGATACATTTATGGACTTCTTAGATGAATTGATTATTAGATATTGAAAAAGCATAACTAGGATTACTAAAACAACCTGAAATATTGGACTCTTAGATAATTTTGGCGGTAATATTTACATGAGTTTCATTCATCTAGATAGTTTTTGATTGATTACATGACCTAAAAAATTGAATGTTTGATGTCAGAAATCCATCTAGATAATTAGTTATAACCTAAAATATGGCTGACTTTACTAGAAGAAACTACACAAATTCATATAAAGAAAGTATGTTTAGAGCTTTTCATGGTAGAGAAGGTGAGAAAAAGTTGAACTTTAGTACGATTTTTGTTAATTAATTAGTTCTTTAAGTATTTTTACATAATTATTAATTTTTAGTCAATAACTAAAGGTGTGATTTTAAGTATTAGTGATCAATCTTTGTGAGAACGATATCTATACTACTATAATTCTGGTGCACTAATTAGGTGAAACTTTGGCTCGTATCAATTAGCTAAGCACATAAGAACAAGAATCCAGGTGGGTCCAGCTCTGAACGGGGTTAAAGGGTTCAATTCTGATTGGGATTAACTTGTCGTCAAACCCCACCAAGTAAATACCCCTTCAAATTCTCTGTCCTCTCTATCTTGTCTTAATCTTATCTTATTTCATCTCAACCATTTTTTATGTAAGATTTACATAAATAAATAGTTAAGATAAAATGAGAAAACGTTTGAGATAAAATAAAGGGTCTCAATACATACACACTTTCACCAACCATTCACGGACAGCCATGTCAAGAATCCTTTTGTCTGGAAATTCACAAAGCAATAACAGAGATGCGTGAGATCTAAATGAGACCCGGCTTATCTAGATAGTCGTGTTTTCTGAAAGTTGTCGTGCTTCTTTGAAAAGTTATTTCTTCTTCATGTACGACTTGTCCTTTTATAGTGTTCCATCCACATATGCACTTGTGTTATTGGAGGTTCGTACATAGACGCAATTACGTAAGGCTGTGCAGGTATATATAGCTTTCCTAGTGTTTTTTCGACAGCACACAGTTAAGTTTCCTAGTTTTTGTCGACAGCACACAGTGTCCTCTTATTTCCGTACATGTAATGGCCACAACATCTGCTTTTTAATGACGTTGAAGCCAAATGACCTATTTACTTTTTGACTACTACTGTTGTTTATTTTCCTATTAAAGAAAGCATTATCTATGGACCTCACTAGCTCATATCCACCAGTCAACTAATTCTTGCTTGCCACCATTAAAATACTTGTTTGTTCTCACTGGTCATCAATAAGGTTACTGTTAGGATTCACTACTTAAAATCTCAAAACCATATCAACCTTAATCTGCTATGCTTTGATTGCTACAATTTCTTCAATTCTGGAAAGAAAGTTGATGGGGATTTAAAACATGTCTCCATTCTTTTTCCCAAGAAAGATGAAAGTGTTCACAGGTTCTTTGGTGCTGTAATTGTCCTTTTTCGTTTGTACTTCCACAAAATCCATTGTTATGTACTCTTCTTTATAATCTACTACATTCTAAATCATTGAAACACTAAAAAAAGTTTTATCTTTCACATAACCATAGTGGTTGCCTCATTGCCAGGGAGATGAAGAATCAGGAGACTTGCAAAGATTTGAAAGAGATTTACAAGTCAAAACCGAAATGTCAGTAGGAGAACTCAAATTACATTTGTAATACGTGTCAAAGGAATAGTTCATCTGCCGCAGCATAACTAAAGTAAAGATATTCACGCCACTAATGGCACCTAAGCACCAAGAGAATCACTCCGGAAGAATCAGAATTGGGCGTAAACATGATGCTAACCAAAGCCTGCTTTCTACCTATCAAAACATTTTTCAGGTTGCAGATACTAATCTCTCACCGACTTCCAGCTAAGTTTTCACATACTCCAAAACTGTATTGTACTCAGAATCAAGTTTGAAAATCCAACCGTATGCAGTTGCACAATTGACGGTATGTTGTGTCAATCACACAGATAACAACAGGAACAAAATGATGGAGCGAAACAAAAGAAAAAGGAAGAGAAAAATTTTCGTTTTTTGACAAGAAATTCTGCATCTAACAAGTATGTAACTCCAATTTTAAGCACCTAAATTTCACCTCTTTTGTTTCGTTTTTCATTATTTGCATAAAATAAAATGTAATTGCACCCCCTCGCCTGTCAATTTTCATTTTCAGTTTATCCATATTCCCCACTTTGATGTACACATGTCACCCAGAAAGAGTTGGGAAACAACTTCCAGATCTCGTAAATTTAGTAACAGTTTTTATTTCCCCATCATTAGTTTTAGTAGGACTAGTTGGAGTTGATCTTAAAGCTCTTAGTGAATCCAGACTTCGTCGAAGAATTTGTCTCATCGCCGATATCAAATGCATTGTCGGATCAGGAGGTGGTCTTGATGACACAAATTTCTTGCAGAAGTTCATGTGCCTTGTCAATGCTTCTTCTGTGCTAATAAGCCTCTCATTCCTTGCAATTTCATATTTTACGGCTTCTGCACATAGCCCACATAACCATTTTCCTTGATATCTCTCACGTACTCTTTCAATATAACCTGGTGTGCACTCCTCAGTTAGGCCACAACCGTCACATTTAGCAAACTCGACATCGATTTGTGTGATGAGTTTTGTGGCTGCTGGTTGAGTTTCTGGGCCTGAAGCCACCATAGGGTCACTGATTGCAGTTGAAGACATTTTGCCAATTACCTGTAAGCAATCACACAGCAGAACCATTAATAACAGAAACAACTGGGGCTCTTATGATTATGAATCTACATGTCTCAGCTGCTCTGTTTCTTTTTTGGCAACTAATAAGGTTATTACCTATCAAACATAACTCAAAAGAGATCTTTAGTTATTATTACAAATAAAGTAAACTGTGATTTATAGGAATAAGAGAAATATATAAATCACCGAAATAGAAAGTTTAGCTAGACTTAAAAATAGCTTAGAAGCAAATTAGCGACTTCTAAAATCTTTCTGTTCCAACTTCGAAGCTATCTTAATCTTGTTTCTAACATCGTAACTCAAAAAATAAAAATCCGAAACATAAAATTAACGAAATTTGGTAAAGAGACAAGATGGATTGCAAAATGTTGTCTATTGCACAGAATAGAACACAAACATATTCATAGGAACACAAACATATTCATAGGAACACAAACAATGTATTGATTTATTGGAAAAAATGAACAAAGATCTTAACATGGACAGAATGAATTAAAAAAGAACAGAAGGAAAATCAAAGAAAAACGTGAACTTGATGAGAATTACCAGCATAAGTAGACCAAAGTAATCTAGGCAAGTTTCTTCTTTTTGTTAGATATACGAAAACTTATAGATATAGCTTGCCTCTACTTCTGCTACTTTGGCATTCAGGAACGTTTATCTCTCTTTTTCCCACTCCCCTTCTTCAACCTTCTCTTCTTCTGTGAACAAAATCTCACACCCTAAAGCCATTTCAGAAAATGCAATGATGTTTCTTTCAAAGTTCTTGCCTTTCCTTCTTTCTTTGCATTCTATAGAATTCGAAACTCAAAGAGACCCTTTTCCTGACAGCTTACAAAGAAACCAAATCAACCTTACAATTGAAGAAAACCAAGAGATTGTTTCTCGTCCTTCCTCCACTCAAGCAGATGCCAACTATGGAAAGACAGACTTATAAAATAGAAAGAGTTGGAAAGAGAACCAATGATCGAGGCTACAAAGAGTACAATCCACGTCAGCTCACAATGATGTGAATCAATCGTGGCCGTTGAGCTGTTAATTGCCAGCTAAGCATATTCATGTTCTTATGCTCTCTCACCGATTCTCGGCCGATATATGCTGTAAGGGTATCTGGACCAATATATGACTGCCACGTTAAATAGCGTGTAATGTTGTATAACATCGAAGGATTTGAGTTGACGGTACAAGTAGTTTTGTCTTTTTAATTAATTGTAGTAACAATTGTCCTTTCCAAGGATTCAAGTTCAACTAGTTAATTATAGTATTTGAAATCACTAAGCAGTAGTTATTATCGCAAAAATAGTGTTGATATTTGTTTTTGCATGGTCAAACTTTAAGAAAGTGGCTTACATTGACATCTGCTGCTAATTTATAATTATTGAGTTTGATAATAGATACAACTTCAAACAATAACAAGCCTAACAGCATTTAGCAGAGATTTGGCTAATACATAGGATTAATTTTGTTTGTAATTAATAGAAAGACTGTAATAATGATTTTATTTTTCAAGAAAAAAATATATATAGGAGGGTATATGCCTTATTGATGATTCCTAAATGATGCTAATAAAACGTGGTTCAAAGAACAAGCACGTCGTTGTCGTCAGCTAGTCTAGTTTCATAAATACATATTGGACTAGAGTTCTATTGCCAAAGCTAAAGCAAAGGGTGTGAAAATAATTGTCGGCAATCGCCATCAACTTTGTGAAAGAGACTTGCACTTTGCTAAGATAAACATGAGTAAAGTCAGCAACCCATTCCTAATTTTTTGTTCTCATCTTTCCAGGTATAATTTGCCAATCGCTAAAACACGGGGTGGGTTTGGACTAACGAATACCCTTGCATGGGTGTATTATTATGATATATTCTTTGATAAATGCTTATTATTATATGTTTGGTTGTGTTAGAACTTTTTGTGTGTTAATTTTCTTTATTCTTGAGGTTTAAAGTTATACTTATCCAGGTGTATTTTGGAATCAAATAGAAAAAACTACGAAGATTTTGTAATAAAAAGAACTGAATTAAGCGTTGAATCTAACTAGACATGGTCTCATGCAGTGATACCCAGTAGGCGGAAGCATGCATCAGCTGGAATGAATGAAACGCAATCATTAAGACAACATGCAAGTAGCAAAATGGGGCAACATGCAAACGTTGAAAGCAAGAGGAGTTAAACAACAAGGAAGCAAGAAGAAAACGCAGCACATTGGAGACCAAAATGCAACAACCAAAAGGCATGAAACGCAACAGGTTGGAAGCATAAAGCAAACGACGTAGTGCAGGAGTGAAACGCAGAAACAGAGAAGTGTGGATTTAAAGGGCGTGAACAGTACCAGTGGACCAAGAGTTAATTCATAAAACCACTCAACCCAAAACGTAGACATTTGGTAGGAGGGTTTCACTTTCAAGTGAGGGGTGAACAGTGAGGTAACCACTAATACTTATTTGTGCCATTAGCTACAATAACGAGGAGAAGAAAAATAGAAAGCTTGTGGCAAAACCAACTAGAGTGGTAGCTGAAGAAATAAAAAAAAAAAAGAACAACACGTCTAGAGAAGAACAACACCCGTGACAGTCCCAAATAAAAATCAAGCCAAAAGAACGCCCGTGATAGTCCCAAATAATTAGGAAAAATTGTGATATTGGGTAACTAAACTCTTATTTCTTGATTTATGAAATCTTGTTATTTTGAATTCTGAATGTTGTAAGACTTTCGTTCTTTATTTGAATCGATTTATTAGTCAAGTATTGATTTTTTTTGGAGTTATTATTTGATTGTGGATTTTACAACTTGGTGCGTAACTAGTTTGTAATTTTGATATTAAATTCTATTAATCAAAAGTAGCAACCAAGATTTTTGTCTACTATGTTAGGGATATATTCTAGGAAAAATAGTTGTCTAGGCTAAATATACATCGTATGTATGTTGTTTAGTTCGTCGATTTTCTTCATTCGTAAAGCTATTAATTAATTAAATTTGAGATCGAGCTAGATTATTGATTAACAAGGGTTAATTCGAATACGTGTTTCAGTTAACTAAACATAAAAGAAAATGAGTAAAGAAATTTACCACGACGAATGCTTAACCAATAAATTGATTATTTTTAGTGTCGATGATCAACGTAAGTTTAATAATGAAGGAAACCGAAAACCAATATTTATTCCTATCAATTGTTAAATTCTCATTGTTTTGCTATTAGTTTTTTTCAATTTTGTGTTCCAATTAAATTTTGTTTAATTCACAATTTAAAACCCACTTTTTATTATGTAACTACTAACGTCTGAACTCCTCGTAGGAATGATCCCTACTTTCCACTACTACATTAATTTGTGTTGCAAAAAGTTGGTTTCTTTTTATATTTGGTTGCAGACGACAAGATTCACCAAATTTTGGCGCCATTATTGGGGACTTTTTGACAGTTTATGTACATTACGCATTCGAATCAATATGAAAATTTGCAATACAATCCTGAAATTGAGAAAACAGCAAAGGCATTAAGAAAGCAGATGAAAGAAAGACAACAGGTACTGAGAGAAGAACGACTGAGGACCGATAACCTCACTGTATTAATGTTCCGAATTTAGTTGATAATAACACTTTTGAGTTGAAATCGGGACTGATTCACTAGTTACCCACTTTCTAAGGCACATTGGGAGAAGATCCTTATAAGTACTTAAAAGAGATTGATGTTGTTTGCATAGGGATGAAGTCGACTAATGTCACCGAAGAGTAAATAAAACTAAGGACTTTTCCCTTTTCTTTAAAGGATGATGCCCAAAATTGTTATATTTTTTACCTACTGGAAGTATTACAACATGGGTAGAAATGAAGAAGTTATTTCTAGAGAAGTTTTTTTCAGCTTCTAAGGCTGCTACTATCAAAAAAGAAATATGTGGCATTTGACAAAACACCAGGGAGTCATTATATAAATATTGGGAGAGATTTAAAAAGTTGTATACAAGCTACCCCCATCACCAAATCAGCGAGTAACTATTGATTCAATATTTTTATAAAGGTCTTTTACCGATTGAGAGGTGTATGATAGATGCTGCAAGTGGAAGAGCGCTAATTGATAAAACACTAGCAGCTGCATAGGATTTGATCTCAACTATGGCTTCTAACTCTCAAAAATTTGGAGCTCAGGATGATTATAGTTTAAGACATATTAATGAGATGGGAGTTTCGTCGTTGTAAAGAAGATTAGATGATTTGACTTTTTTGGTGCGTCGACTTTGAGGTATCTAGGAAAAAGGAAGTTAAGACTTGTGGTAATTGTTCTATAGTTGGCCATCCCATAGATATGTGCCCCACTCGACAAGAAGACCAAGTTAAAGAAGCCAAGGCAATGGGTGGTTATTTGGGACAACCTCAAAGGAAGTATGACTCGTTTTCAAATACATATAATTTGGATTGGCAAGATCATCCAAACCTCCGTTATCGCAACAATCAAGGACAACAAGTAAGTTCTAATTTTAAGCCACATAAACAGCTTTATGTGCTAGATAGAAATAGCAAATGAGACAAATACCTAGTGAAAATAATTCCTTAGAGGACATAGTCAAGACATTGGCATGAACTTTCAACAGAATACTATGAAATTTCAGCCAGATAAGCAAGCCAGCATATAGAATTTTGAGACGCAAATAAGCCAAATGATGATTGCCATCAATATGTTGGAGGCACAAAATTTAGGAAAACTCACTTCTCAACCTGAAATGAATCCAAAGAGAGCTTATGCTATCACACTTCGAAGTGGTAAAGAGTTAAAGGTTCCTACCCCAATGGTTTCTAAGCGAGAGGTTGAAGAAGAAGTAAAGAAAGAAGTTCCAAAGCAATTATAACAAAAAAGGGGGTGATTATCGCATTGTTATGCCTAAGTTCAGTTTACAACCTCCTTTTCCTAGTTGTTTTTCCAAGCAAAAGAAGGAGGAGAAAGAGAAAAAAAATTCTAGAAACTTTTCACAAGGTACAGGTCAATATTCCTTTACTTGATGCTATTAAATAAATTTCTGGTTATGCTAAATTTCTTAAGAAACTTTATACCTCAAAGAGAAAGTTAAGTGGCAATGAAAAGGTGAGATTGGGTGAGAATGTTTCTGCTGTGCTTCAAGAGAAGTTATCTCCTAAATGTCCATATCCAGTTATGTTTACAATCCTTTGTAAAATAGGTAATCTGAAAATTGAGAAAGCATTGTTGGATTTAGGTGCGACGATTAATGTTATGCCTCAATCTATTTAAGAACTTTTGAATATAGGGTCTCTTAAAGAAACTGGTGTCATAATCTAACTTGTTGATTGATCTAATACCCATCCTAAGGGTGTTGGGTGTTCTTGAGGATGTCCTAGTTCAAGTTGATAATATGATTTTTCCTACTAATTTTTATATCTTACAAATGGGCAATGAAGATTCACCCACTTCAGTCCCCATTTTATTAGGAAGATCATCTCTGAAAACCTCTAGAAGAAAAATTGATGCCTATGATGGGTGTTTAACTATGGAGTTTGATGGTGATGTGATTAAGTTCAATATTTATGATGCCATGAAATTTCCTAATGATGATTGATCTTTTGTTTCTGTGAGTTTTCTTGATACTTTAGTACAGGAAACATTTCGTTTGGATGGACCAGATAAATTATGGACTGCATTGGAAAGTAGCTTGGATATTCAGGAAGGAAAAACACTAGCCAATTTTCTTGCCATTCCTGAGGAGCTGGATACCACTATCCATATTTTAGAGTGGAACAAATACTTGGATGAACAGGTATGGTTTTTAGAGCTAACTAGAAATAATTCAAAGTTATTGCCATCTCTTATACAGCTACCAAAATTGGAGTTGAAGGCTCTTCCAAGTATCTTGAAATATGTGTATTTAGGTGAGCATGAAACTCTTCCTGTTATTATTTTCAGCAGACTAACATCTTTGCAAGAAACACAATTATTAGGTATGTTGAAAAATTACAAAGATGTTTTTGGATGGATTGTGGCTGATTTTAAGGGGATTAGCCCATCAATTTGTATTCATCGAATTATAATGGAAGATGGAGCTATGGAAATAAGACAGCCCCAACGAAGATTGAACCCACCAATGACGGAGGTAGTCAAGAAGGAGATTCTGAAGCTCCTCGACGTTGGGATAATCTACCCAATTTCAAATAGTACATTGGTAAGCCCAATACAGGTGGTTCCTACGAAAATTGGAGTAACCGTTGTGGAGAACACTTCAGGTGAATTGGTGCCCACTCGTGTGCAAAATGGGTGGAAGTTTGTATAGATTATAGGAAGTTAAATTTTGATACTCGTAATGTAACACCCCACTCCCACGTGACCCGAACCCGATATCATTGGTGATATCCGAGTCCGTGTCCCGCGAGGGTGGC
>JANKYE010000001.1:11200546-11213127 GCA_032467995.1 Erythroxylum dillonii | reverse complement strand
GGTAAGGATAAATAATATAAAAATATTATTAATTATATACAATTTTTGTGGACCGTCGTAAATGATTATGAGAAAAGGAAGTTAGAGTTAGAAGAAATAATTGATATTAAGAAAAATTATTGAAGATGTATTAGGTAATATATATTTATTGGTTTATGTTCCAACTCTTCAGAAGTTTCTTATTTTTACTGTTTAGGATGAAATAGAATGTAATATGAAATCCTCTGTTTCCATCTCATTCTGTTCTATTCTTTTTCATTATAAAACTATTAATTAAATGATAAAACATAAAAGTATGCTACTATCTATCTCATTATATTAGCAACCCAACAACCAAACAAGGCCTTAACTTCTTTATCACCCCACTTTGTCCGAAATTTTTGTACTAGTATAACTACTTAAGCTGGAGACACCAATTTCTTCTGTCGTTGGACCTTTTTCCTTCCTCCGAAACTTTCCTTCGTTTTCTCGGGAAACAAACAGAGTTTAGGAAAACCGAAAAGGAGAAAACAAAGGAAAATGCAACACCCAAGATTTAAACAGCAGCAGCAGCAGCAGCAGCAAGCCTTGATGCAACAAGCTCTTCTTCTTCAACAGTCTGTGTACCATCCTGGCGTGCTAACTGCCCCTCAGGTTTGTAATCTCTCCCACTGTGATTTTCAGGTTGTTGATTTGAGTTGTGAGATTGCGATTTACGTATTTGAAATCGGGGTTTCGATTGATTTTTTTTTGTTTGTGTTTTGATTTGAGTTGATGGTTTAGGGTTTGAAAATTTAGCTTTCGACGAGCTTTCTCTACTATGCTTCGACAATTTTTACCGTTTCTTCACTACTTAATGTTAGATTTTTGAGTTTTAATTGAACACCTTGGCGTTTCAACGGGTTTTGGGGAACAAGTAGTTTGGTTTCTATGGGATTTTTTTTTTTACTTGTTTTAAATTCCTGATACTCGTGCTTGGAGTTATTTGCATTGTAGCAATGAGTTCACTTTCTTGAGAAAGTGAACGCCTTGGCTTGCTTCTGGATTCTTACCCTGTTTCAATTGTTGCTTTAATGGATTTGGTGATGCCTATTTTAAGTTTCACAAAATATAAGCTCTCTTTTGCTTTGATTGGTGTTTGTTTTCAATTTGACATGCATGGATGATAATTTCGATATGTAGCGAAGTTCGAAAAGTGCAAGTGAAAAATTCCCATAGCTTTTAGTATGGACTTCCTGGAGTGTTGTATCCATATAGTCATTCATTATTATTATTAGTATTTTGATTAAATGAAAAGGAATGTCATATTCTTATGTTCGTGTGTCATTCTTTGGGAAGATAAAATAGGTGGGAGCACTTCATGCGCCACCACATATCATAAGAGTCAAGATTGTCTGTCTTATTTAAATCTATTTTCTGATCCTCATTTTGTTGACTCTGGAGATGCTGGTGTGGGAAATATCTTCCAGTGATTATTATTTTGATGTAACCAATAAACTAACGAGAATTGGAGTATGATTAATGGTCCAGGGTTTATATATTCTGTAACAATCATTATCTTCTTAGGAAGGTCATTGTTGTTAACATTTACCTAATTTTGTGTCAAAATCTTGGTACTAGTTTGTATGTTGTTTCAACTTCCTTATTGTGGTTCTGATTATCTTCTGAAAACAAAGTATTTCCTGTTGTAGTACTTCAGATAAGGTACTTGAAATAAGGTGTTTCTATGTCACCTTCTTTCTTTTCTTTTTACACTTTGATTTTGCAGATTGAGCCAATTCCCAGTGGAAATCTGCCTCCTGGTTTTGATCCAAGTACTTGCCGCAGTGTGTGAGTCTTTGTCTAAGACTTTTTCCTTATGTTTTTTATTTACTTTGCCTGTGTCTGCTTTGTAAACAATCTTATGCTGATTCCACTGGCACTATTCTATTTTTTCATAAAAGGTTCACTTCTTACTGAAATTGTTTTGACTTCTGATCATAGGAACCATTTTTGCATTGGTTGAAATCATACTAGGATGATTACTTTTCTGATATTACTTGGTTCTGATAGTTCATGAGGAGGTTACTTATATGTTCATTATTTTCTTTTTTTTTTTTCTCTTTCTTTTCTTAAATTTCTAGTTCCTTTATTTTGAACAAAATGCAGGTATGTGGGGAACATCCATATACAAGTAACTGAACTGCTTCTCCAAGAGGTTTTTGCGAGTACTGGTCCTGTTGAAGGGTGTAAGTTAATCAGGAAGGAAAAGGTAAACTATGTAAATAATGCCTAACATCTTTTAGATGAATGCATGCTTTCATTGATCCGAGAACTGTATGTGCATTTTCTGTTACAAGGACAAAACAAAGACCATTCAATAAATTGTAAAGGAATGAAAACCTTAACTTCCAAAAACTGATTTTCCATAAGAGTGAGAGACTTATTTGTGATAATGTCTCATCTTTGGTTATGCTGTTCATATGTTTATTCCTTTTGAAGCTCTGAAATGTTTGTATGTTGATTTATTATTTTTGACTTCTATTTTTTTTTTGTTTATGCAGTCATCATATGGATTTGTTCACTACTTTGATCGCAGATCAGCTGCTCTTGCGATATTATCTCTTAATGGAAGGCATCTGTATGTAGCTTGCATTGGAATATTGCCTTCAATTCTGTCTCCTCTATCTACGTCATTGATCTGTACTCTTTATCTTTTGGTGCTATGTAGATTTGGGCAGCCTATCAAAGTTAATTGGGCATATACCAGTGGTCAGAGAGAAGATACATCTGGTTTGTTCCTGTTTTATTTTAAATTGTACGTTAAAAATCATTGTTTAATCTCTGGAATTCCTCTTAAAGTGATGATTGTGTCATGCAGCTCATTACAACATTTTTGTTGGGGATCTTAGCCCTGAGGTTACAGATGCAATGCTATTTGCGTGCTTTTCAGTGTATCCCAGTTGTTCGTGAGTTTCTCCTCTCATTTCTAATTGTGCCTTAACAAGAACTTTCTGTTTTCCGTATGTAAAATCATGAAATTTTGGTATTAGAATCTTGGGTTAATTTTATTGAGTAATGGTTTCAGTGATGCAAGGGTCATGTGGGATCAGAAGACTGGGCGCTCCAGAGGGTTTGGTTTTGTTTCCTTCCGAAATCAGCAGGTACATTTCTTTTTCAGTTTGTGTTCTGCATTTTTATTATTTGTTGTGGTATCATCATTTTGACATGTAAATTCTATGTTCAGGATGCCCAGAGTGCAATAAATGACTTAACAGGTATGTATAATGAGGTAATTTTGTTTCCTTATTATCTAGAGAGGTTCAAATCATTGATTTATGACTGTCCAGGTTATAGCATTATTTGGGTAGGGATGTGAGAATGCGTGATATTCTGAACACTCCTCCTCTTCCAATGGATAATTGGAGAGACTGAAAATCTGGAAAAATAATATTATGGTAGTTTGCATCAGGCCTAGGATTTTTGTGCCACAAGATTGATAATTTGAAGTACAATAGTTACAGTTTTAGTATCATACTATACTCAAAGCTGTAAATACGCGACCATGATGTGAATTTGTTTGATTTGTCATAGGGAAATGGCTTGGAAGCAGACAAATTCGTTGTAATTGGGCCACAAAAGGTGCTGGTTCTAATGAGGAGAAGCAAAACTCAGATGCCAAAAGTGTTGTGGAACTGACAAATGGTGGCTTAGGTAAGTTGCATAGGATCTAAACCCATAATACTAACCTCTACAGTTGATCCTATTATGTTTTTCGAAATTGGGGGTATATGTTAGCTCAACAGCTGAAAGCATCATGTCTTTCTTCTGCAGAGCTTAATTTGCTTTCAATTTTTCTTACTCGTTGGCAAATGAAGTTGCATTATCTCAACATTCCTGATTTAGGAGACATATCTTGGAGCAAATAAACTTACATTTTCTATGTTGCCTGTGCAGAAGATGGCAAAGAGACATCAAACAATGAGGCTCCTGAAAACAATCCTCAGTATACTACTGTTTACGTGGGCAATCTTACTCCAGAGGTAGGGAAATTATTTTTATCCTTCAGCTCTGGTATATTAATCATGTACTTTGTCTTGGAACATGAGATGACCTGGGACCTCTCAATTTGCATGAAACTGTAGACCAACTTATGTTTCACTATGCCAGGTAACTCAGGTGGATCTTCATCGACATTTCCATGTACTAGGTGCTGGGGTGATTGAGGAGGTCCGCTTGCAGCGAGATAAAGGATTTGGTTTTGTAAGATACAATACTCATGCGGAGGCAGCTCTAGCTATTCAGATGGGGAATGCCCAGTCACCTCTATTCGGAAAGCAGATAAAGGTAGGAGCTATTCCAATGGATTACCAATGTGCAATGCTTATGTGAGTCATATTAGCATTACCAAATGAAACATTTGACTTTTAAGTATCTCTCCTATTGTGCGTGTAGTGCTCTTGGGGTAGCAAGCCAACACCTCTGGGGACAAGTTCAAATCCACTTCCTCCACCAGCAGCTGCCCCTTTGCAAGGTAGCATCTCAGCCAGTGAAATCTTGGCCTATGAGCGGCAACTAGCGATGAGCAAGATGCATCACCATGACCTCCAGGGGCAACATCCTCTTAGACAAACAGCAATGGGAATGGGTGCTACTGCTGGAACTAGCCAGGCAATATACGATGGTGGATTCCAAAATGTTGCGGCTGCCCAGCAATTAATGTACTATTAGTTATCACCAAAACCTCTTATTCCTTTTTGATTGGCATTGGCGTTTCATTTGAGATCTAACTAGGGAAAAGTTTTTCTGTACACTATCTAGGGAGGATAGGACATAGATGAGCTTGCTTGTCGCTCACATGTGCTTTGCTTGTCATCTGAATGTATGGATGGATGTATGTATACCTAATTACCTACCCATTATATATTATATATTATATTATATGCTTTTCCCTTCAAGGTTAGTAGAAAGTATTGGCAGTTGTTAGCATGCCGGAAGAATTTTTTTAGTACCATGTTTCTCTGTTGTATGCAAAGCAGTGCAAGGGATACCGTTTGTACTGGCAGTATCAGCCGAAAATTGGGATTCCAAATGTTAGTACTGATACCCGCAATGAATACCGGTCACACGAAATTTCAGTAAATACCGAGCAACAAATGCAATTTCAAAAAATTGGAGGACGAAATTGAGGGAAAAAAAAAACTAGCTACCCACCCAGTTACATTACTTTTTCATTGCTTTCCCCAGCCTCTACCGGTATGAGTTATTTGTTATCTGAGAATTACATAGATGTTGCCTTCTATTAAAATGAAAATTTGCTTATGCTGATTTGGGTTACTTATTGTTTGAGAATGGTTGCATTTTTTGTTAACAATTAACATGGGAAATTGCTTCTACTTATATATGAGACTTTAACATGAATTATGAATTTTTTTTATTAAATTGAAATTTTGCTTTTTCAAAAAAAAAAAAAAAGATTATGTCCAAGGAATGTTTAACAATACTCTTTAATTCTATTTCAATAATCTTGTTAGTTAAATTTACAAAATCATCTGATTAATTATATAATATAGAGTTTATCGCTTATTAGGAGTTCCATCTCTAAGTTCATAGAAAAATTTTAAATTCTTCTTTGTCTTCAATTTGGGGCTATCACTAATTAAGAGGTAATATGCCATAATCATGTCTTCATTTATTTGTGGAAAATTAGTTAACTATAAGATTTAATCAACTATTACTTGTTTGTGTAAATGATCTAAATGGATTAGAGTTACTTTTTTTTAAGTTTTTATATAAATTATATAAAAATGATAACTTAATAAAAAAGAGTTTAGAGTTCGCATGTTTTGCATGAACTTTTACATATTTAATTCCAATTTAATGATCATTTCATATTTACGAATAGTAAATGTACATGCATTGGGCACATTGCAATTGAATTTTATATAAGGTTATCAATTTAATTTTGATATATATTTTTATTTATTTTACATGTGCTCTTGATAATTCAGTCTCTTTAAGAAGATTCAATAATTTAGCTTGAACTCGGGTTTGCTAGTTCTTGGAATGAAGAACTATACCATTTGTTTGTATTGTAAAAATCTTTTGAAAGGTAGGCAAATCACCAAATTAAAGAAGCATTAGCTAGGATTAAAATTGGTATTGAACCTTGTAAGAAAGTTAGTTATGACGTGGAATAAGAAATGAAAATTTTACATGCAAAGCATCAATATAAGAAATACATGAAGAAAATATTGAGCTAAGAAATTGATAGTGAAAGTTCTTTTTGTAGTGGTTAAGATGATACTGAGAATGTTGAAAGTGTATTCCTAGCCAACAAGAAGGAATTGTTACACTTGATGTGAGGAATAGAAAAAGACAGTGTCCAACTTTTTGGCACCATGAACAACTCTTAGACCTTAGCCTTCAATTTTTAGTGTCTTGCAATCTAAAGAAGTAGCTCATGATGTGATGACTACAAGGTTATCTACTGAGCAATTTTATTTGTAAAATAAAAAGTTATTTTGATAAAAAGAATGACTCGGACAATTTATGTGTATTCAATCATATGTGGTAGTTGGACAATTAGAAAATATGAGCATATTGTCAATTTTTTGGTTTATTCTGCTAAGGAGAACACGTTTTTGAAGTCTATTCATGCATTTGACGTTGTTAGCAATGCTAATATTCTATTTTAAATATTTTGATGAAGTTGTGAATGAAGTTGAGTTTGAAAACATTGTACAATTCATCATTGACAATAATTATGCTTATAAAATAGTTGGAAAAAGATTGCAGAATAGGAATAATTCTTTTTATTAGATATGTGTTGCACATTGTATTGACTTGATGTTGAAAAATATAGGAGATCCTACATACTTCTTATTATTGATGTAACTATGTAAAAAGTAAGAAAAGTGATCAAGTTCATCTATAATTATGCATGAGTTCTAAATTTGATGAGAAAAGGTTTTACCAATGGTAGGAATTTGTGTCATCCAGTTATTACAATATTTGAACTAATTTCTTATCACTTTAGTGCTTTATTTTAATAAAGAAGTATTTGAGACAAATATTTACAAGTGATAAGTGGATTGTATGTCAATATTTCAGGTCTAATGTTGAAATGAAGGTTTCTAAAATTATACTTGAAAATCATAAATTTTGGCCACAATATCAATTTGTCATCTAGGTTTATGAACCTCTAGTAAGATTACTTTGTTTGCCTGATAGTCATGAAAAGGCAATAATAAGTTATTTTTGTGAACCTATAGAGAGGGCGAAGGAAGCAATCTTTTAAAAAAATGGGCACTCTATGTCATATACACCTTATCTTGTAATCATTAATAAAAGATCGGAAATGAAACTTTACTCTATTATTTTCAGCTAGGATATCTTTTAATTATAGTGTCCATTTTAAACCAAGTTTTACAAAGAAAGCTAAAATTAAAAGGGGAATACTATTAACTATCACAATGATTGTTGCACATAAGATGATACAAGATTTCTTTAGCTTACAAATAGAGGTATACAACACTGTGTTTAGTGATTTTGGGATGCCCATTACAATTTTCCAAAGAGAAAAACTTAATTTAAATATATATTTCTTCTTTATTACTTTATTTTGTTTATAAGGGTACTTTTATATCTTATAATTGTTTGTTGGGCCAATTCTAAAGTGGGGTTTTAGAATTACAAAAGTTTGTAGTTCAAATTTTGATTCAATTTATGAGTGCAATATGGTATGAAAGGAATTAAAACATATTTGAATTCATCCATTTCAAGGAAAGGAATATATTGGAACACAAAAGATTGAAGGATTTGGTCTTTTTTTATATAAAATTTAAAGCCTTAAGAAATTTATGTTATTATCAATATTAAGTTGAATGTAATTTCTTAATAATTTAATTTTATTTATTTACTAGGACTCTTCATAGAACAAGTAGTTCTATAGATCCAATTCGCATTGACCATATCGATCTTTTAACAGATTTGGTTTCTAGGGAACCAAGTTTGATAGATGAGAGTGACTTGAAAGAAAATATTGGATGAGAAAGTAAATACATGTCATTTGGTGCAATAAATTTAAATTATGGTGATAAAGAAACTCCTCTCAATAATGAATATTTTGTATTAAATGAAAATTATGGTTAATGCAATTTGAGTGGATATTCTATTGAATTAAGTTTCAAGTTTTTTTATTATTTATTATTTATAGATATCACTTCTATCTGATGTATATGTTAAATTCTATATGTGTAATATAAATATAGAACTTTTATCTATAAGTATTTTGTTTCGGGTCTCATTTCTATTTAATTGTGCTCTTTGGTAGTGGACTTATATTATTCTTACTACATAACTTTTTGATGTAATTATTCTTTATTATATGATGTAAATTGTAACATTTTAAATAATTTGCATTATTCTTAGGTTATATCTGTACGATGAATAAATAGTCTTTTTTATATTAATTGTGGTTATTGTTTATACGTGAAAAGTAATATTAAATATTAGTATAAATAAATAGATAATTGTTATTTCAAATTTATAATACTATGATTTTTGGAGACATGGTTAATATAAAATTAAAAATTATATGGTACAATATATTGAGAGACTATTTTGTAATTTTAAAAAATTTAGGAACTATTTTATAATTTTTAAAAATTACTTGAAATGATACTCGATATTGATCGATGCTGATACCTACCATACCAAAACCAAATCTTTTACTAGTACCTTTATGGTACTCATAACATTGAAGTCAAATATAATTATAAATATAAGTTCCCGTGTGGTTATTAATTCCTTGAATTTGTTTTATTCTAGTTTCCTTTCATTTAATTTGTAAAGGAATTTGAAGACCAAAATGATAATATAACAAAATGTAAGGACAATCATCCTTATAATTTTTAGTTAAAAATGTTATCATGTATATTTAAGTTATTAAATTTTTAATTTAATTTAATTAATTATTTTATGTAAGATTTTCTAAAACACAAATTGTATGTAACTACATATATGATATGAGATAGCATATATATACAATCAAGATGTAATGTGTTGCAAGAAATTTTGACAAAAGATAATTAGTAAAATTGAAAGATTAAAGAATGAATAGTTAAAGGATTTTCAATAAGAAATGGATTATATATTTAATTTTAATGCAATTTATTAGTATTAATTTGGAATATAACAAGAAATGTTGGGTCTCACCTCTATTTATTAAACAGCCAAATTTGAGGAATTAGGAATCATTAATTCTCCATGTGACATTATTTGTTGTTATCTAAATTTATTATTCAATATAAAACATTACTCATAGTTTTGCTGTATTTCTCTTATCAACATTTTATAAGTAACTATGTATTCATTTTACTTTATTATTAATAATGTAACAAAATTAATAAAAGATAATTCTCTTTAAAAAAAATTTCTCAACTAAACTTTTTTATTTACATTCTAACATTATCTTTTATTAGATTTCAAAATGCATTATCAAATGTTATTGAATATTAGGGCAATTTTCCTTGAATTTTTATCTGAGAAGATATAGAGAATATCAATTGTATAGACTAATTGAATTGTTGGAAATTTTCATTATCAATAATCAATGCATAAACATAACAAAACAAACAACAAATTTAGAAGATGATTCATGAGTCTCACTTTTTATTAAATAACAAGAAAACCCAAAGTCCAATCACTGCCTAATTATTCAAAGTGCAAGTTGATTAATTAAAGAATGCATATCTCTATTTCCATTAATATGATATATTCTAAGTGATAGTTAATTAATTAGATATTGCAAATATATATTTCTACTAATCTGATAAATAATGACACCAACTTTTTAAAACGTGATTATTAAAATAATTATTAAATGACTAGTGATGTCAAGTATAAATATTGACATATCTAATACAAGCAATTTTCTTTTTTGAAAAGGGCTCATATACATATATATAAAAGGCTAATTAAAGCTACTAAAAGATAACGGTGATATTCTTCCATTATATATGATTATAAGAGCATTTATACATCAACTTATCTTAATTTAATAAAACTTATCTTAATTTAATAAAATTTATGTATTTAATGGTATAGACTTCAATTATATTTAATATCGATAATATAAAACGGTTGACATTTATATGATACATTATCTAATTGTTCTATTGATTATAAGCATATTTATAGTGGTTCAATATAGAAGAATAAGGCTTTTTAGTGAGAAGTTCAAATTAGAACTTGGGTTGAGTTATGTGAATAAGGAATCAGACATTTATGTAGAAAAATTAGCAAGACGGAGAAAGATTTAGGTACTTCTAATTTGACAAGGCATATTATAAGGTATCAAGTTTTAAAGCTAAGGAGTTTTTGAAACTCGTTAAATTAAATAATAATCGCACTAAGCTAATCGACATGATCAAATTCTTGAAATGGTTGATATTTATGTGTCACATAAATTAGACATACCATTTCCTTCAACTGAGATGTGTATAATTAGAAGAGAGGAGATTAATGAAAAGAATGATAGACATGATAAAAGTATTTTGATGAAGGAGATAGTCATGGTGAATAAGGAAATAATGGAGTTAGGGTGGAATCAGTTAAGAACAATAAAGACTTGGATGATCTCCTTTATTCAATAATGACAATAATGGAAACATTAATGAAGACGCATATGGTGTAGTTCTTGAAGAAGCTAAAAAACAAGCAAATGATGATCATGGACAAACTAAATTTCAAATACATATTGCATATAAATATTAACCAGTTGAAATTGATTTCATCAATAGTGGAAATTTCATTGATAGTAATACTCAAGCAGAGAGAAGCATAGTGAACTACTAGGCATCAACCAGCTAGTGTAACACCATAATGGACGTTAGGTATGAAGTTTGCAAATTCTAAAGATTTTAAAGATCTTGTGGCGTATGTAATGTACACATGGTTCAATAGGAGGTAGAAAAATGGTCGGAGTAGTAAGAATGAGATTGACTATATTAAAGGATGTCAATGAGAGTTGTATATTGGATATAACAGGAATGACAAGTATTTCAAAATGAAGACATATAAACTTGATTATAATTATTTTACAACTAAAAAACCGAAAATGGTTTCTTCCAAGTTCTTGATGAGATATAGGGACATAATTCTATAAAAATCTCATATATCTATAAATAAAATAGATGAAGAATATAGGAAGAAGTTGAATATATTTGTTAATTCTAGCATATATAGAGCAATAAAAAGGATATTAAGAAAGGAGAGAGTAGCATTCTTATGAATGAATAATCCAAGCCACTTGGGTATGTAAATGGACTGAAATTGAGTAATTATGAATTTGCAATGGAGTTACAACTATCAAAAAATCAACAAATTTCTTTGTTACGCTTTAAAAGTTTATATATTTGTTTTAAAGTTATAAAAAGAGGACAAAAACATTTAAGACCAATATTTAGGATGGATGTTTGCTTTTTAAAGATAAGAGTTTTAAGGCTAGTTGCTTCGTGCGTTTGAGAGTGATCATCATAGAGAGATATATCCATTGGCCTGAGTTATTGCCGAGGTAGAAAATATTGACTTATATAGTTTATTCATGAATTTCTTTGTGTTTGACTTATAATTAGAAGATAGAAAGGGACTTAAAATAATATTTGATAGGTAAAAGAGAACATATACTTGATATTGTCGTTTAATTCTTGATCATTATGTTTAGACTAAATTAATTTGTTTTGATTATTTAGAGATTAATAAGAGTTGTGAAGGAGATCAATAATTAGGATGCTTGAAACAATAAAAACTATGGTAACAAAGAGGTATGTGAATAAGAGATTGTATACGCATTGATGAAAGGAAGACTTGGCTTCATTAGTTATGATTAAATTAGAAAAGAACCAAAAAGATGCAATGCATTGGAGGTATGTATTACTACTCATATAAGTATGTCAAAATTGTTAATCATAAATTTAATAGAAGGTCAAGGCATTTATAAATGATTGCTACGGGAAGGCCCAATTTCTTAGTGTGTATGAGTTTGTATTGCAATTTGTAAGAGATGTTATTTTTTTGTCTAACACTTATTATGAGAAAATAAATCTACCAACTAAGAGATTCATGTCAAGATGTCTTAGAAGAAGAAAAAGAAAAGGCAAAAATGAGTCAAAAAAGTGGAAAATCCAAACAAGTTGTACAAAAAAGGTTAAGTGTAAAGATATAGAAAATGACATAATTTTGGTAATAGCTCGAGAAAAAGTAGTAAAGAAGCCCTAAGAATTAGGGTTAGCAATAAGCTAGGCTCGGCTTGGGCTTAACCCTTATTTTAGCGTGTAAATGGTCTGAAGCTCAATAAGCTCGATATGCTTGAAACTTGATCAAATTTCAAACAAAGTGACATCATTTTGGTTAATCATTTTAGGCTCAATTATAATGTAATTTTATTAAAACCAAATAAAATGATGTTATTTTAGCCATAACTAGTTCCAATTAGGTACAAATGGCCCTGATTGAGCCCAAGTTTATTTTATAAATTGGCTACACTTTCACAACTGTTAATGTACTTTTTGGCTCCTAATTTGTGATTTTTGTGCTTAAATTAATTCCTTATAGTGAGC
>JANKYE010000001.1:11082529-11103840 GCA_032467995.1 Erythroxylum dillonii | reverse complement strand
TTACTTCAATACATGAATTATTTTATCATGCCTCTCAGCCACGATCAGACCGATTTTCCAGAGCTAATGCAGCTGAATCGACATGACCAAGTAAACAACCATAAAGCTTTTGCTTCAATCTGTCAATTGCATCCACTAGTCCATTGTTATTTTCTGAGTTCAGTGAGTTCCTTTGTTTATCTAGCCATTCATTTGCTTGCTTAAGTTGTGACAGTGTTACAGCAATATGGTTGTTTTCTGCCTCCAAACGTCGCCCCACACTGTCTTTACCTTTCTTTTCTTGGGTGGCGACTCGAAAGCCGGCATCCAATGCTCTCTCCAAGAATTTCAGAAACCAAGCTCTTGTTTCATTCAATAGAGTTTCTTTTAATTCCTCCATGTCCTTTACACCATCTCCTTTGGCCCATTCCAACTTCTCAATTGAACTTAAATCCGCTGGAGGCTTTGGAGATTTTAGTGTATTCGAATAATGAGCCAGAACTGGCTTTCTAAATGTTTTCTCTGTGTCTGAAGCAGATAATTGAATGGAGAGTTGGAGTGATTTATCCGCTAATGCTGTTGTGACCTTTTGCTGATCAATTAACTGATGAAGCGAGAAGAACTTGGTGAGATATTGATGGGGGTTATCAGGAGAGGCAGAGGAGCAGAGATCAGCAAACATACTGCAAGAAAAGATCGAAAAGTTCTGTAATTTCCATCTTTTTGAATGAATTTGTTACTTCTTTAAAAAAAAGGTATGTGAAAATTGATTCTGATAGATGTCAAGTTAAACATGTTTGATAAGTGGTCTCATGAACTCAGCCATTTAGTTTACTTGAGGCACTTGATGAGAGTTGCTGCATTAGATGCTTCTTTCTGAGCTTCTGCTGCAACTTGAGAGGCTAAATATTTCCTTCTAAGTAGTCCCTGAGAGAATGGTGCTCGATTAAGAAAAAGAAAGCTAAAATTTTCCAAAAATAATCAATACAAGATCTTGTAGATAAATCAATCAGCTAAAGAACTGTCACATGCCAACCTTGCCCCTGAGAATGAAGAAATTTATTGGAAGAAATGACAAAGTAAGTTGAAACATACCTTTCCTGGCTTCATCAGGTTAACAGGCAGAGATGTCCAAGCTGGTGTTTCAGGCAAAAAGCTTTTGCCTTTACTGTTTGAGAAGGGTGCGAAATTAGTGATGTCCTGTTTATTTGATGAGAATCTTGCAGAGGTGATCTTGGAAGCTAGTTGAAACTCCTTGATGTTGGATACAGAAATATCTGATTTTGCTGAGAATGCATCAGGTCGACTGCGTAAAGGAGTGGTAGGACGTGCCTGCAATGGTTGACAGGGGTTTTCATTTTCCATAATACAATCAAGCCTTCATCCAACGAATTTCTCACTATATCAATCAAAATGGGAGAGTAATTGCTTGGAATATTTTGAAAGGAAATGGAAAAGAACATTTTGATTCCATGCCAATATGTAATTTGCTAGATTACCAAGGAAAGAGAGTATAGAACACCCTACAACATTTTTATGTTATCGGCCGAGAATCTTACCTGACCTTTATTCTCTAGCAGCTTGCTTCTCACTGACCCAGATTTCTTAACTGCTCCAGAATTCTCATTGTCATTGCTCTTCCCAACTCCGTCAATATCTACTGCGCTAGCTTTAGGAGTTGCTGTCAAAACGCCCTGCATATACCTGGATTGAACAACTGCCTTTTCTTCTTTGATAACAATTTTCTGTCTCGAACTCTCTTCTTTAAAGTCTAGTGACTCTCTTAATCTTGACCCTTCACTATCAACTGTTACAGGACCCTCAGACGGTACCAACATTTGCATCAAATCTTTCGGATTACCCACAAAAGGATTACGTCCTGGAAGTGGTCTGACACCAACCAGGACTGGAACAGGTGTTCCAGCTTCCGCTTTATCAACATAGAAAAATTGCCCAAGTTGTAGCTTATTATTCAATATTAGCTCATTGTCATCATTTGACAGTGAGACATACGTCGAATGAGAGGAATCAGATACTTTTACAAAGAAGCCTTGGTTAGGCCACAGTTCTGAGCCACTCAAGGCAGGGACAATGCTGATAACTTGTAGCAGAACAGACCTGTATTCTCCTCGAACCTTTACATTGGAGTTTATACTCTGAAGAAGCTTTAGTAATACTCCTGGTGTGAGAGAGGCCATGCCCTTCTTTCTTTCTCAAAGCATGAACTCTCCTTGTCTATTTCCTTCCTTCAGTGAAGCCCTTAGATAGCTGATTGATGCATCAAATTCAAATGTTAAGAGCATAATCTAATTTGTTCAGCTTGAAAACGCTATTTCCGAGCATGTCAGAAGAAAGTAAGAAAATCAATGGTTTAAAAACCTCAATTTCCTGGTATCATAACATTGCTGTGGAAAAGTTGGTCAATCAATTGTTGCTTCCAATATTCTGAAGCACTGACTAGCAAAAAACGGCTTGCTTAGCCACGTTTTCACGTCCACATGATAGAAGAACGTGATCCCGACTAGGTATTATCTTTTTGAAGATTTTCCTCCGCTCACCATTCTCAACCTTATTATATCAGTAATGAGATCCAAGGAATTATAATTTTAGGATTCAGGAACTTGTAATAATAATTAAGACATGTCTGCACGACATAGCATCTCAAGCATTTTTTTTTTTAGAAAAAGAAAAGAGAAATATGAAAGCAATATACCTGAGAGAAGCAGCAGACCGTTCCAAGTATAAATGTACAAGACTAGAGAATGTTGAAGAATCTGATATTCATTGAAGACACAGAGTTTTTTTTTTTTTCTTTTTTCCTGGGATAGAGATGAGATAAAAGAACATCCCAAAGACAAAGTTGTTCTGTAAGTTAGGAGTCCTAGGCAAAGCTCAATATCTTTGCATGACAGGCACGTAACTCTCAAACATCCCTTGGCTTTAAAGCCAAGAGACAATGGTTATGCTGTAAGAAAATATGTGCCCTTACCTGAAATGCCAAACATAGCCCTGAAAGATTATGGTATCATGAATGGAGTGCCTTTCTGTCAATTGGTCAGGGGTCTTTTAATTGGAGGTCAAATTTCCCTTTAGAGCTTGGAGAGGGTATGGGGATCTTTCAATCTCTGATGTCCAAGATCAATCATTAGATTAACAATTATAAAAAATTATTAATTAAGATTTAAGCATACTATATAAGTTATCTACAATTAGCCAAATGGTTAAACATATCTTGAAAGCTAAGCGACTTGAAGTAATTGAAATTGTGATAAAAATGACACACTGAAGTAGATAAGCACACTCAATTCACGTTTTATGTCATTCACGACATAACATGAGTGATCAGAACTTCGTTTTTTTTTTCATCCACATAAAGATTAGTCTTGAAGAGACTAAGAATGGAACGGAACAGTTCCTCGAAATGGCGAAGTCATCAAAATAGAAAGAATTTCTCAATACTCTCAGTCGTATTAATCCATTCCAAGTAAATTATGAACAATCTGAAATGCTTTAGGCCTTCTTTAAGAAAATGAGCAGATGAACGAATGGCCCCTTTATAGGCATCTAACATTTATTAGGCTTTGCATCAAAAGAATGTAACAAGGGTAAAACATTCTCCAGAACTGTGATGATCCATCCAAGATAATGCCAGAACAATCAATTCCCATTCATCTAGGAAAGCAGATCTAGGTACACTCAAACAAGATTAATTGGATTCGTTTGAAACGGCCCATGGCCATGAGCATAAGCAAAATCACATTGAAATTGGATGGTGGCTTTGCTGTGCACACAGTTTTAAGGCCCAGCTAAGCAAATGCAGTGGCTTCGGCTTCAGCACGAACCAAGCTTGCATATACCCCGTTACGATGTGAATTTAAGAGTGCATCATGACTACCATGTTCCACAACTTTGCCATCTTTGACTACTGCTATCAGGTCAGCTTCTTTGATAGTAGATAGCCTGTGAGCTATCACTATAGTTGTGGTCCTCCTAGAGATCTTTCTTAGTGCCTCTTGGACATGTTTCTCTGATTCTAAGTCCAATGCACTGCTTGCTTCATCAAGTAGTAACACCCTTGCTTTTTTCAATATCGCCCTTGCAATAGCTATCCTCTGCTTTTGGCCTCCAGACAGTTGCACTCCACTTTGACCAACCTGTATAATCAAAGAAAGAGCAAATGATCAAGTTCATCATCTCAAAGTCTGGTTTATCTATGTCATGGCTACTTGAACACCATCGTATGTTTATTGATTAAAGTCCATACCTGAGTTCCATAACCTTGAGGAAGGCTACTGATGAAGTTGTGAATGTAAGCTTCCTTTGCTGCTTCTTCAATCTCTGCCCATGAAGCATTTAGATTTCCAAATGCAATGTTTTCCCTTATAGAGCCGGCAAATAATGCAGGTTCTTGACCAACTAAAGCTAATTCTGTTCTCAAGGACTTGACCTTAAACTCTCTCACGTCCACTCCTCCCATTGTGACCTTTCCTTTGTTAGGTTCATAGAACCTCTGTATCAACCAAATGATAGTTGATTTCCCTGATCCGCTACCACCCACTAGTGCCATAGTGCTACCAGCTTTGACTTTTAAACTGAAATCCCTTAAAACAACAACCTGAGGCCTAGAAGGGTATGCAAATGTTACCATCTTAAGCTCAATATCAAGTGGTTTCGATTTGTCAATTTTTCTAAACCTTTCCTTATCATTGTCGATCAATGGCCTACGGTAAATAATGTCTAAAACAGAAGGAACTGCAGTTGCAGCCATGGAAGTATCCGGTGCTAGACCAGCTAGCTGTCCCACAGAAAAGGAACTCAAAACGAGGATGAGAAAAATTTTATATACCTCACCAAATCCCGAATAACCTTTTTTCACAAGGTAGGCACCAAACCATAGTAAAAATGTATATGATGCATACATTGCACCCTGAGAGACACCAAGTGCTAGGCCTAATGCTTGTGATCTTTTCATTGATTTCATCCTGGGCTCATCCAAGGCTCTATGGAATGACTGAACTATCTGTTCCTGAGCAGAAAATGTGGCTACTGTTCTAATGTTTGAAACCGCGCCAGCAGCAATGTTACTAGCTCGGGCATAAGTGCTATTATCTATTTTTGGTCCAACGTTTATGATCAAGCTTAAGTAGTTTGCCCCAAGAGTGAAAGGAGTTAAAACTATAGCTAAAATGGTTAGCCTCCATTCAAGATAAAATGATAAACCAAAACCAACAGCAGCTGAGCTCAATCCCATGAGTAAAACTGAGTATCGATCACCAAGAACAGCTCTGAAAATGACACATTCAACTGAGAGCCTTGAAACAAGTACCCCAGGTGAATTCTCTTCAAGATCAAACCAACTAGGTTCTTGTTTTAGTATAGACTTAAACAACATTTCCCTGACTCTCTTAGTTAACTTAGTTCCAGCAAGTCCACAAAAACCTTGTTGACCTGTCATGGAAATAATGCATCCAACACCAAGACCAACAATTGCTAAACAGAGATTTCCAATGTCATTCTTCATCTTGTGTGTGTTCTTATCGAAGTAGATCTCAAGGGCTACGCCAAGGAGATATGGGAAGACTGTTAGAATTGCACCAGCAATCATCCCCAAAATGAATCCCAGAAAAAGCACAAAAATCTCTGGTTTTTGAAGTTTCCATATATCTGACATTTGTAACACTCTTGGTTTTATTTTTTGTTGCAAAATCTCACTAATCTGGCTGTCATATTGTATGGACTTAAAGTTTATTGATCTTGATATGTCCTGTACATTCTTTGATGCAATATCTTGATACGGTTTTTCGTACCTGGAAAAATCTGTGTCCTTGAAGCTATTCATTTCTTTTGGTGCAGGATTCGAGACTGCTTCAGAAGCAAGCTGGACAAGATCAAAGTATGCTCCACCTTTTTCCATTAGCTGGTGATGGTCACCAGTTTCAACAACTGATCCACGATCAAGAACAGCAATAGTGTTGGCATTTCTTACGGTTGCTAACCTATGAGCAATGACAACTGTTGTCCTAGTGGCAGAGATCTCTTCAATGGCTTTCTGGACAACAGACTCAGACTCTGGATCCAATGCACTGGTGGGTTCATCCAAAAGAAGGATTTTTGGATCCTTAATAATGGCTCTAGCTAATGCAATCCTCTGTTTTTGCCCGCCTGAGAGTTGAGTTCCCTTGTTTCCGGCCTGCCAATAAGAAACATTTTCTTTTAGAAATTGAACCGTCAATGTTTTAGCATGTTCAAGCTTGTTTAGTCCCTCCCAATTATAGGTAGGATCTTTTGGAAATTATTCTCATTATACCTACCTGTGTGTCATAACCTTGTGGAAGGCTTGAGATAAAGTTATGGGCATTAGCAACAATGCAAGCATTAATTGCTTCTTTCTGGGTGGCATTCTCCTTCCCCATCATAACATTTTCGAGTATGCTGGTGGCAAACAGAATCGGCTCTTGTCCAACCATGCCTATTTGGTCTCTTAGCCACTTGACTTGTAATTTACTTATGTCATGACCATCCAAGGTAATAGTTCCTGCAAAAACCTCACTTCTACTAATTATGAACTTGACTTCAACTTGTGGCTAAGAAATAAGACTGGAGTTTGGTTTCACCAACTGAAAACTAAGCCAAACAGATTCTGATCAAAGCGATAGAGGGCTTACCCTTACTGGGATTATAGAACCTCTCAATTAGACTAAAAACTGTTGACTTGCCACCTCCACTAGCACCAACCAGTGCAAGAGTCTTTGCTGATGGGATAGCCAAACTTAAAGAGTGAAGAATGATAGCATCAGGACGAGATGGGTAAGCAAAAGTGACATTTTTTAATTCGATTTTCCCTCGAACACGTGAAAGTCTCCCACCTTGGCTGCTATAAGGATCTATATCAGGGATCCTATCTATGATCTCATATACACGGGTTGCTGCCACTGTGCCTTGGGCAAATTGTGCAAAATACGACAGTGATAATGCCAATCCCCTGCCAAAATGGACACGCTGATATTTATTAATTTTGCAAAACTTTAATTCCTATGCCAATTATATGAAGCAAGCTTGCGCTTTTTGGTAAAGTACTACCTTCCTCCTACATTGACCCCAAAGAAACAAGCAATGGCATCACCTCCACGAATCTCATTTCTTGCAACTAAGATAGATCCATACCAAAATGCTAAGGCCCATGTTGCATAAGTTACCAGGTAGATAACTCCCATTCCTCCACCTTTTGCAAACCCAATCTTTGCCCCAATGGGTACCGACTTCATCAACATATCAGCATATTTTTGGGTAAAATGATCCTCAGCAACAAAAGATAACACAGTTCTAATTGCACTAATTGCTTGTTCTGCAACTCCACCAGCTTCCCTATACGACGTCTGCAATTTCCATTTAAATGAAAATCTCAGACAATGAATCCTTCAATAATTACTTGAACTTAACGACTTACCTCTTCTTTCGTAGCAAGACCAACATAGATGGCCTTATAAGCAATGCCACAGAACATCATCAATGGTGTGACTGAGAAAACTACTAGAGCTACCTTCCACGACCTCAAGAACCCGACAGTATAACCACAAATGAAGGTAAATATATGGTGAACAAAATGTGCTATCTGCAATTATTTAAAAGTTATTTCATTAGAGGATATTCATGGGGATTTGTAAGTCTAATCTGTTAACAACGAGAACAAATTTAATACTTAAATGTTTAAATATTATACATCTTTGCAAATTCTATAATATGTGCTACCGTAAAGGTTATAGCTTTCAGGTTAGAAGATTTAGGATGGACCTTCTCTCCCATGACTTCTTGTATTTGTGCAACATCACTTGAAATTCCATGCATGATATCACCTGTGCTAACATCAGTATCAAAAAAGCTAATTTCTTGGCGTAGGACTGCTCTTAAATACTTGGTTCGTATTCGATGAGCTGATCGTTCCCCCACCAATCTCCAACAGGTGATCTCTGTTCCATCCAAAACTTTTCCTTTTTATGAAATGATACATGTTGATCTTGGTAACGTAGAAAACTACTGTTGAGATCTACACTAGATATGTATAGTTATTATAGAGGTATAATCATTGGTTTGATCATTGATGTATTCTCCATCTTACCTAAATATGCACCAACCACAACTATTGCTGATAGACCGATCATCATCAAACAAATCTGAATTGCAGAAAAGAAACATCGCTACATTGTCATATAAATTTGATAAACAGTCTAATACAATGATCATTTTCACTTATAAGCATTTTGTTTACCTTCTCCACTTCCTTCAACATTTGAACTTTGTCAGTTGTTTCATGGGCGATCTTGTTCACGAACTTTCCGAAAAGATAAGAATACCATGGAAGAGATCCTCCATTTATGAGAGCTCCTAAACAGCCTAAAATCACAAGAACCATATCCCATTTGTTTGAGTACTTGAACAAACCAAAGAGACCAATCTGCTCTGGCGGCTCCTCATCACCTTCTTCCTCTTCACCATAATCTCCTTGTTCT
Organism: Erythroxylum dillonii; assembly: GCA_032467995.1. Classification (NCBI taxonomy): domain Eukaryota; kingdom Viridiplantae; phylum Streptophyta; class Magnoliopsida; order Malpighiales; family Erythroxylaceae; genus Erythroxylum; species Erythroxylum dillonii. Next base: position 11,095,354 of record JANKYE010000001.1, on the reverse strand, counting down.
GATACTGGATCCTGATTAGGACGGTTGCCTTGGCCATATTCATGATCTCCTACATGTGGCTTAGCATGATGAAGGCCCTCACTGACATGACTCAAACTATCTTGCTCTGTATCCTTGTAAGCATTGGAGACCGCAAACCAGCTAGAACCTTGGCGTTCATGATGACCAAGGCTAGGACTTTTTATGAATGCTGCCTGTCTCTCCACATCTTCACTTCTCTCAAAGATATCAACAAGCTCACCTTGAGAAGCCATAACGTTGCTATTTCTTGCAGACCCTTCCTTAATGATTTCCAAGCCTGAGCTGTCACCACGGGATTTACCGTAACCAGAACTCTGGCGATAATGCCTGACATGGACGGCCGAAATCTCTGTATCTCGAGCGGCATAACTCTGTAGTTCAAGCCTACCAACAGGAGCTGCACTATAGCTTGAATAGTCACTGTAAAAGTTTCGGTGTCCACCATGAGCATGCGAACTGTAGTAATCATTGGCTGTTCTTCTAAAGATACGACTTGTCACTGGTGAATCAATCCATGGACTCAAAGCTACACCCAAGTTGCGACTATCTTGCCAACCTGTTGGCTCAAACTGCCATGATACCTCACTTTCCCAAGAGACGTTATCATTGTTTGTAAATGGGGGTGAAGCAAAAGTACGAGGAGGAGCATATTGAAAAATTTGTGACGTGTGTGAAGAGCCTAAATCTGTGAATGAAGGTGAAGCAGTGACTCCAGAGATAGAAGCTGCTGTAGGGTGTCTTCTGTGTCTGCGTCGATTGTTTCTTGGTCTGTAGTAACTTTCGAAAGAAGAATCAGACATGGTGCAAGTATGGAGATGGAAGTGTTTGATGGTCTTAAGTCCCTGTACTATGACAAAGCAGACTACGAGGAGCAGAAGCCAATGGACATGATGAACAAAGTTCAGCCTTGAAGTTGTCCAAAAAGGATTATTAAAGTAAACTTTGAGTATGCCGTCTGATTTGATGTGTCCAAAGAATAGTATTAGTCATTGATGTTCTACTTATTTTCTTCCTTAATTTACCAAGCCAGCAGAGATTACCGCCGGTTCTCTTAGTCCTCCTCTCAGGTTCCTCTTTGTGTATTGCCCGAGACAATATAGCTCTCTATCCCTTTTTTTATTATTTTTTGATTAAGAGACCCACCTGGTCACTCTGCAGGCTAAGTTTGGAGTAAGAGAAACATGTAATCAATACGTAAGATTGTCTAATGAGATTAAGTTGACTGGTACAAGAAAGAGGGGTGTGTATGCGCCAAATGATTGGCATTCGCCAAATTATATCAAGGGGTGTGTATGCCAGATAACAATGCCGGCCATTGGATTATTGCTCATAAGATTTTGCCAAAAGCCCTTCAGTTTAAAACTCATAAATCCATTCTTAAAGCATTGTATTAGGTGAAGTGATTATGTGTTCCTTGACCCTGGTGTTTTGCCGATCAACGAGAATGAGAAATTCAAGCTAAGAAGCTGCATTTGATAAATATGCTCTTATAAAGACTTAAGTTACCATACACAATGGTCCCATTCCATTTGTCATCAGAGACCCTTTTTGGCAAAATTAACCAACCAAAGTTGCCTTTATAATTGACCAAGATGCCATCCCTTTGTCTGTTCTGGCTGTATCAGAGGAGCGTGTCACTGGACGTGGAGATAAAGCCTGTAAAGACAAAAGCTCAGAGACGAAACAGAACAAATAAAGTGGTTTGATCAATGCACTTGACGGGCATCACAAGCATAATGTGTCTCAGGGAATTTATATGCAACCATTACCACGTCGTTCCAAGAGCTAATGAAGGTACAAGAAGGATTTGGTGGTCTTTTTAGCGTGCATTCATGCTAACTGCTAGTGGCGTAGAAAAGCTTATTATCAGCAGTGGATGTGATGAAACACGATAAAGAACAAAATGTCAAAAACAATGCCAGCCACAAACAGGATTGTCTACGTATTACTAAAATGAAGTAGTCCGTGTTTACAAGTTGCTCCGCATAATCACATCATTCTCGTACACCATTAACAACTCAGGAACCAATGATAGGATCTCATGTACACATCACACGATACTAAAACAAATGAAGAGAAGATGAAAGAATGCTCCTAGACTACCAAAATCATACCAACACCAGTAGGTGATTTTTTTTCGTAACAGCATTTACAACCAGTTCTGGCACAGGCATGTTTTCTCCTGTACGTAACCCTTAAAGCTTATCGTTAGAGATGATTTCGAGCAGCATCTCCAAACTTCTGGTAAAAGTATTATCGGGGTTTTGAGTCACTTCCCTTGCTTCGAAATGTGGAGAGTGAAAAAAATGATCTTGGAGCTGTAAATTGTAGGCATCAAAGTAAGTATACCATAAAAAATCAATCAATTTCCAACAGAAAGGAACTATCCTTTTATGCCACTGGATAATCACAATCAGGCTTTAAAACTTTTAAAGTGGTGCAAACTTATAAACAGAACAGGACTGTATTATAGGATATTACTAAGGACATTGTTTATACGTGTAACATTTGTCTTCTTTTTCCCCCACTTCAGTGAGGAGCATAAAAATCAAGGCAATGAATTTCCTCAGGATCAGATCTCTGAAGTGGTCCATATTGATTGATTATACATTAATATAAAGATGCCCATTTATCTAGCGAGAAGGCTCTAATATGCTTAAGGCGATGAACTTTGATTTAGGACAGCAGGCTCTAGTCAAGTTACAGCTATGCAGCCCAGAATCCCATAATATGGCAAGGACGATTCTAATTTGGCAAAACTTCAATGTTCGTGATTATCTAAGCCAGATAAGTGCAAGAAAGCCTAAGTTTGACCGACCATACATTTACCAGTGACATCATGCTATCCACTAGACCAAGGACTATGGACATACATCATCAATAATCAGTGCATCTGAATATGAATGCAGTTAGTGACCAAAAAAAACAACAAACGAAAGGGCAAAGGATAACATAAGAAATCACCTTTAATGGAGCTTCCAAAGATATGATCATCCCTCAATTTGAAATTTGCTGGGGGTGCTGGTATAGAGCTACGCAATACTTGAACTGTAAGAAGACAGGCGCATGGTCATATTCTTGAAAATTTCAGCATATAACAAGAGCATAACCAACACCACAAATCCCCACCTTTGCTTTTACTTGGAATCCAAAGAGGTATAAATAAGAAAATATAAAATAAGACAGGAAAATCTATATGGAATCAAAATGTTAATGAAGTATTCATTGTCAAACTCATAAACTTGTCCATTAATTATTTGCTCGCCTGAGGGACTATATTGGAAATCATCATTCATTAGTACATTAACGCTTTAGCAAGCCAGAATTCCAGTGGATTCCAAAATTTTCAGCACTGCCTAATTTAGGAAAGATCGTATAAAACATGCAACATAATAACTTTCATCATGTGAAAATAATGTGACCTGAACCAAATGGTTAAATCTCCTTTGATAACAAGTTTAACAAGCAAAGCTGTAATATTAATTCAATGAAATCAACAAATACTAGATCAGTCCTTTGCAAAAGCCAGCAAGGTGTTTTCAGTCTGAGCTATCCACAAATGTTTCACATACAACAGCAAAGAGAAATCTTTCTGAATGTCACTGCAATAAATAATCTATAAAGAATCCTTGCTTTAAATCTAGCAGACAATGAGCAACTAAACTTCTTATATATTCAGTGGGATAATACAAAGCACCATAATATCAAATAAGCGATGATATAAATTTCTAATCATTGAATCAGCTATTTCATCAAAACTGGAGTAAAAGACATCAATTTCCACACTAAGTGATAGCACATATGATACCACAGACAACTGTAAAGGCATGCTAGAACCTAATTTTACTAGAACAGGACTTTTAAGTAATCAATGAATCTGAAAATGGGATGTATAGGTTACCATGTTCATTGAACAACTCGCTTTCATTGAAGCTATCATCAGAAGGATGGCTCTGTGAGAATCCCATTCTTGACTTCCTCAAATCTTCTGATGATCGACTAGCAGGATCTCGCCCATCTTCTGTGTCATCGTCTCCTTCAGAAGTTGTAGCAGAAATCCAATCGACCAGATTATCTGTTCCACGACTTTTCCTTCCAAATTTTAACAACCTCTTGAACCCTTTTGTCACATCCTTGCGGGACTGATTGTGTGAAGAATTTGCTACAAGAATAGGTTTCTGAGCACTTCCCCACTTCTTCCTCATTCGAGCCACATCCGCTTCTGCTCGGTTGAGTGGGTGCGAATTCCAGGATGCAGGACTTCCTATTGGTGAGTCAACAGCAGCATCAATGTCTGAAGTCTCAAGTTGGTAGGAGAATGGATGCATGCGTGAATTCCATGACACTGGGCTCTCTCCTGGGGAGCCCTGAAAGGACCCCACGGCATAGAATGATGACGGCACTGAGGCAGGCAATTCAGCAACTGGGGAAGGATCAATATGAGAAAGAGATCTCAGAGAATCACCATTCTCAGAACCAGACATAATCATCTTGTCAGACTCCTGGCTTAGGCTTGCCTTGCCATTATCCAATTTAGCACAATCTTCAAGCTCTGGACTTTCAAGCCTGCTCTCATCCTCCTCCTCCTGCTCCTGCTCCTGATCCTCCTCCTCCTCCCTTTGTCTTGCATGATTTAAATCATCCACTTCATACAGAGATTCCTTAGATTGATCTTCAAGAGCAAAAATGTGAGATGCCGCTGAATCTTTCAGTTTATCAGCACTAGCTCCTCCACGAGGGCCTCGACCATCACCCTTTCTGAGGAAAGGCCTTGGCTCCATAGGTTTTGCAAACTTCTCATGAAAGCCTCGTTCACCATCATCATCATCAAACTTTAAAGGTGCCAAAATAACACTATCAGCATTTGAAAAGGAGATATCCTTGCATTCACCAGTAACAGCCACACTTTTCCTCAAAGACTGAGAACGTCGAGGCTTTTCTTCTTTGGTAAGAAGTATATCTTCATTCGTACTCCTGCTACGAGTATAGGTTCTCAACTGTGTTCGATTTGCCATTTTGCTTACACCAGAAGAGGGTTTTGTGTTTTCTTTCCTCAAATCAGAGAAGTTTGGAACAGATTGCGCTAGAGGATTTTCCAATTGCATTCTCCGTCTCCCTGTATTGGAGTTGGAAATTTTGGATGATGACCGTTGAACTGGTAATACTGTAGTGCGAGGGGTGGACGAAGGGATACTTCTACTTGTAAAAGGCCTCTTGTTTGAGTTCTTTGAAGAACCATCAACAAAGGATGCCTCACTGAAGGATCTATCTTGTCCATAATATTTCTGTTCTGAAAACTCGGAATTTTCATCCTCTTCACCCTGAGCGAGATCTACTGGCTGCTGTCAAAGGAACACTTGTGAGATGGGCAGCGTCAAGATTCCAATTACTAGTAACAAAAGCAAAATTGCAAGCCCAAAACTTATCAGCCTCATAAATTATCTCTTCGGGAATAATTATTAATGCTATACCTGCTCTTTCTTTAAAGTTGAATGCACATTGGACTTTCTGAGACTGTCTGCCTGTCTTCGTGTGGAATTCTGTTTATTTGCAGATGCAAAAAGTCTGGCCTTCATCTCAGATCTATTCTGCTCAAGGCTATCTTGCATAGCCTTTAACTTGGCTTCTTTTTCAACTCTTTTTGTACTCCATTCTTCCCTCAGTTTTGCATCTCTTTTTTGCATGTACCTCTCATATAACTTTCCTCTGGAATCATCAGAAACGCTAATTTGAGAAATATTTTGGTCCGGAGTAACGTCATAGTCTTGATTGTTCACTGTCTTCATTTCAGGAGTTCTCAACTCAGACATATAATTGGGATTTTCAATTGGTTCAATGATTGGCTTTTTCTCCTCAAATTGCACCAACGGCATCCCAACCACTGGTGGTTTTGGGTACTGTGAGCTTGCTGCCAGTTTTCGTGTAGAAGCAGATTGATCGCCAGGAATCCGAAGCTTGTGTTCTGCAAAAAGCTTCTCAAGCTCATTAGCTTTCATTTTCAGCTCATCATTGAGCTCTTGGTTCCCCTTGGACTGCCTAACCCTTTGAATTGTCTCCGTTGATGATGCTTGAGCAGCAACAAAGCTCTCTTGGATTTCAGAAGCCTTTTTACTAGGCAAAACAGCTTCATCCAAAATGCGGCCACACTCATCCCTACTCTGCATCTTCCTTATCCGTTCTGGACTAGCAAAAAACGGTTTCTGGACCTTCATTTTTGGAATTTCAAGATCTTCCTCTTTGGGTTCCTTTTCAGGCAAAGTGAAATCCTTCTTTCCCACTAGCGCACTCTCCCCAGTAGGCAATCCCCACTCCAACTTAGAATTTGGCTGCATACCCTCTGCCTTTTTCTGTGACAACCCTTTAACTCCCACCCCGATACCAACTTCAAATTGCCCTGAAAGAGACTGGGAATGAGAATGAGAAACCCTAAACTTATTCCGTGGCTGATCCTTCAAATCGATACCTTCAACTCTATTCCCAAGTTCAGCTTCACCCACCCTACCCACTGAACTTCCAATCTGGCTCTGCAGACTAACCTGGTTCTTAAATGTAATGTTCTCCAACTTTTCCTGAAAACCTCTTAACTTTCCCTCAGATCCCACTAAATCTGTAACTCCAATTGTCTTCTCTTCCCTGCCAGAATTGCTCTTCTCTCCAACCAAATGATCTTCAAGCACTCGTTCCCCTTTTTCAGTACGAAACTTCACGTGTGTCTGAGAAGCCACTTGATCTTTCCAGCTAATGTTCACCTTACAACCCACCTCCTCATCTTTCACACCAAAACCACTATGTGTTAGCAATTCAGTCTGATCTTTCTTGGCCTCGTTCTTATATGAGCTTGATGTATCATTCAACCCCTTCTGGTCCTTATGATCATCTGATGAGCCAAAAATCACACTACTTCTGTTCTGAGACAGAGAGCCTGAAGAAGGTGTTAATGCAGGGCTATCTGTAAAAATGCTATCTTTCCTGTCATTCCCCAAGTCAATGCTCATGTCACTGGTGCCACTCCATCTCCTCAGCACAGCTTTTTCAGGTCCAGATACCGATGAGGTATCAGAGGATAGTCTTCTCAACTCAGCAGATCTCCCAACAACTACAGGTTTCCCACCTGAATTCTCTTTCTGCTTATTTTCAAACAGATTAATCCTATCCTGCACACTCAGTCTCCTTCCTGGTTGACTTGGATGATTCTGTGATGACGCAGTGACACCATCTTTCTTTGCCTCTTCTTCACTGTTCTGTTTTTGGTTAACAGAGACTGAGGAATTAGTTTGTTCAGAGGCTGAGGGTCTGGATTGGCTGAAGCAGAGCTGTGCTTTTTCGAGGTTTTGCTGCTCCTGGCCAGCTTGATGGTGTTGGAGTTTGTTTTGAGAAGGGAGTTGGTAGGCTCTTTCAGTGTGGGACCCAGTTGGCTCTTCTGTCGGATCATCAATTGACATGTCCGATCCCCATGAAGAGCGAACCACTTCATCCTCAATATGTGGCTTCCATGAACTAATCATTTCGGGCCTTCTCTGGCACAGTGAGATAAACTTGGTACAAGAATCACTGTAGAATACATGTGAATATGTTTATTAAAGCTTTCTCAGATAGATCAAAAAAAAAGAAAAAGGATTAACTTTGGTTGGTAATGGAAGAGCTAAGATATTAGAGAAAAGAAAACGTGACAAGTACAAGGAAGTTAGGACCTTTAGAAATAGAAAATCATTATTTAACTGTTAAACCAGCTGAACAGTGACATGGTAAGTTATGAAGAACCAATGCCATCTTTTTTGGGAAAAAAAAAAGAAATTTAATTAAGCCAATAAAAGACAAATCAAGATGAATTACAATCTCACCAAGAGGATGAGAGTTCAAGAACCAAGTTAGAAAGTTATGCTACTTAAAATACCAACAATTGTTACAAACCACCTCCTCGTACCACCACACATCAATGGAATTTGAATCTAAAGAAAGCTTGTCACAAAATAGGTTGATGTGTAGTCTAATTGCATTTAACAACTTCTTAGTGAAAGCCTCAAAACTCCTTTTGATGTTGCTGAAAATTTGCCTGTTTCTTTCATCCCAGCCCTCGTTTTTTTTCGATCTATGATATATCATCTCAAAATGGAGTATAATATAATATTTTCTTTGTATCTTCCACCAGAAGATTCCTTTTGTCTCAAGTGATAAAAATTGAGGACTTAATGCACAAGTCAATAGGTTGATGAGGGTAACTTGTTATCCAGTAACAAATGTTAACAATTAGCCCCAGATTCACCCAGGATAACACCCTAGAAAATCTAAAAAACCATCAAATGGTCCTGGTATCATATACTTGGAAGCAGGAGAACCGCATAGGGAATCCAAATGCTTGACACTAAAATTTCTGAATTGGTAATAAAAGAGAATTAGAATGCAAAGGAGTGTCATGCCAAGTGCAAAGTACAACTTGCATTATCATGATGAGATGAAATATGAGGGACTTAAGTTCAGCTGCTATATAATCAATAATTGTATTCAGAAGGGGCTTTATATCATCAAGATGGCTAAGTTGTACCTGCATAAAGCTCATAAATATCACTTACCTTACACATGGTGCAACTGTGGCTCAACGAAAAACGTAGTTCCACCAAATAAAATGCCAAGAACAACAGATTTTATTTCCCTATGTAGAGACCATAACTACTTTTCATGTAAATACCTATGATGTCTAGCATAGTGGCTATCTATCATGGAAAGATATAAAACAGAAGAAGATACCTTCATATATTGATGATAGCTGCACTTTTCAAGATAGATAATCAAGAAAAAGCTACTGAAGACCATCTAAATATGATATCCCACAATTTCAACTCTTACGGCACTAAGATCATATTTACAGGACAGAATGGAGCTGGTATAGCCCAATGATAATATATAGAAGATCTGAAAAAGAACGAGACATGTTCCATAAGTTTCAATGCTCTACTATAGTTTATTTCTTTCCTAGACCTTACTTCTAACCAATAGAAACTGCGCACTAGAGCACATAATGTTTGGGCAACCACAAGTCAGTTGTTGAGAATCCTAAGCCAGTGCCTTGATTGTTGACAGATCTATATAGCCTTAACTTTGATTTCTTCTATTATCCTTACCACAAACCCCACAGTTTCAATTCCAGTGACTTGACCAGAGAGAGAGAAAGAGTTAAAAGCCCAAAATAGGTTTAGGAAATTCCTCCGGGTACTTACTTCAAGCGATGGGCACCAAAACAATCTGCAAAGAGCTGGAGTTCTGTTACAGTGTCAGGGTTGAAACCAGCAGCTGATGCACGAGCACATGCTGCAGTTAAATCCTGCCTAACTGCAGCAAGTCGTACATCCATTGCCCTCAGAAGCTCCTTCCTGCATCACGTAACACATTGCTTTTAGGAACATGCTAAAATCATAATCATAGTCAGTTGCATTTTGCAGAAAACTATGGCCTCATTTCACTTAGAAGTCTACACTATAATCTTTGAAATCATCGCCGTTATCATCTACTTTTTTCATAATTCACTATCAATACTTCCTTGCCTATTTCGTATAGTAGATGAAAATGCTAATATCTGGCTCCACATCTTCCAAATATTAGATCCTCAGTCTAATATTTTGACAATCATTAATCCCCACTTCCCACCGTCCAAGCCAAGAGGCAAAGAAAAGAAAAAACCAATCTACTTCTGTTGCAAAGGTTTCAATGAACTGAGTTAAAATGAAAAATCCAACAGATAGAACTTAAAGAATTTCAACCGTAGATGAAATCAACCACCCTCACATTCCTAACCCCTCCCCCTGGGCAGCACCAGGCTTTACAGAAACAGAAAAGAATAAAATCAGAGAGTTACTTTGTTGCATCAGCTCCTGCAATGATTCCTATTCCATTGCCACCTGTAGCAAATAAACCAAAAGCTGAGTTATATGATTGGGAACACATAATTTAATTGTGCTTTGTGGTAGGAAGGAACATTCAGCATACAATGTCTCAAACAAAAGTGTGGTCAATAATATTCAGACAGAAAATATCAACACTTTTCAAATTTTCTTTCATGAGAATGCCCCTTGGAATCAATGACATGCTCATATCAGAGGTAATATAAAAGCAAATATTTCATCCTCCAAAGAAGCAAATATCTTCTAACCATAGTTGCATTCCTCAGTGCTGTTGAATTATAGCATTATTGTCATATAATTTTGTAGGAGCTTCTACACACATGAGAAGAAAAAGAAGGAAAAAGATACACACCTAAAGCACCAGAAAACTGATCTCCAGCGCCCTGAATAAAAGCTTTCAAGTTCAGATACAATATTTTCAACTGCACTCAGAGGCTTTTTGCTGCCTAAAATGGAAGTTTACCTGAGAGTATATTTTCCTGGCTGCTTCTAACTGAGACATCTCCACATCCAATGTATTAACCATTTCCAAAACCTCAGGTGTACTGACAAACCGCACAAATCTAAAAACACGAAATGCAGATTACATCAAAAGTCAAATACAACATGGTTTAATTCTCCAACAGCCATGAAGGTATCCCAGAATTGCATATACCGCTCAAGTGTTCCTTTCGTAAACCACCCATCATGATTCCTTTGACCTTCAACTTCAAGTTTAATTGAATGAGCTGCTTGTGCAACATCCTCTTCTACAAACTTCAAGTGGGTGACAAAAGGCTTTACAAGTCCTGAAGCAAGTTTCTCTGTGTTTCCCTTACTTGAAACAAACAACTCACATCTGCAAAAGAAACAAGAAATCAGGAAAGATAAGCCAAACGGTACACTGTGATCAAAACTGGAATAAGAAATTGGGGAAACTAAAGTCCTTACCGTGTTCGCTTTGGTGACAATTGAAACACAGCATAGTCGATAGGCATGTCCGATTTCATTTTTCAATAATATTTTTAGACTACTTGCTTCTTTATCCTCCTCCTACACTCAATAATGTACATGTGCAGATAGATTGAGAGATCCCCAGCTTGCAAAATAATCAAGGCTTTAAAATTTCATGTCAAAAACCCCAACCTCCACCGCAAGTTCTGGAAAAGGAAAATAAACATAAAACCAAATGTTGACCAATTCTATGTACTGAATTCGGTTCAGATGTGGATTATGCTCCATATATGGAAATCAAAGACAGAAACCAACACTTCACCGATCCACATTCTGAATTCAAATGACGACAAATGGAAAAGCAAATGACCATATTATATACTCGTTGGTAAAAATCTACTAGTTTAAGGGCATAAATGTTTACAAAAACATTAGGCATAAATGTTTACAAAAACATTCACCCATGGATCTTACTCCTTAAACCCAAAATGTAGCTAAAGTTAGGCAAAGAAATCTATTTTTCAAACAAACTAAGCAAAACCCAGATCTGATTCCACAAACATTCCAGCCTCAAATGCTTCAACCAAACGAAACCCGCTCGCAGAAGCATCCCCACAAAAGTCAAATTCAAATGATAGAACAAAAAGAACCATCTGCACAAACATTCAAAGAACAAGTAAACAGCCAAAAATGCACCAAGTTTGCATGCCCGAAATCCGAGAAGTTTACCCCTTTGAGCTCACAATTTAAGAACATGCGGGGGAGTTCATACCTTTAATACCAACCAGCGAGATCTCGGATTGGTGAATCTGATCCTCAGTTCCCAGTTCAGTAAAAGAGTAGCAGCATTTGGGTTCTATCTACTTTATCACCAGTCTTCATACTCTTTGCAAAGATTAAATCTTTGGATATCTGAAGTTCTTTCTTTTTCAGTTCTAAGAAACCCCCAACAGTAAAATGATGGTCTTTGCTTTACTCATTTCTCAAATGCCATCTTTTGTTCTTTTGCTTTCTTTTTCTCCCTTTCTCTCTCTATATTCTTTCTGTACAGCAGAGAGAGAGAGAGAGAGGGGTTGTGTTTTTCTCTATTTCGGACAAAAAAAATTTGCTAGCTTGCGGAGAACATTTAACTGAAAATTTTGAAAGACAGAGACCCAACATATGTGACCTTGAAATTACCAAAATGGATGGGAGTGACATTGAAGCTAAACCAAAATGATTCCGAGTTATCAGTTAACTTCCAAATACATGTTTATGTGTAGGTGAGTGAGATTATTTCAAAGTGGAATTACATTTTAACTTATTATCTTTTTCACTAAAAACTTGAAAAACGCTCAAGTTGTAAGATTTATGACCTCAAACACTTTTGTAAACGAGGTTGGTTCTCTCATTCTCTTGTATTCATGCAAATTTTGAAGTGAGTGCTTAATGATAAATGTAAAAGTAGGTGAAAGGAATAGGCGCGTCAGTCATATCACATTGGGGTCATTCTGGTCATTTTGAATGCAAAATCAAGGTGAGGTCAACAGTCCACATTCCTCCGTTAATAGGGCGGGGACAGGGATTTTACGAATATTAACGGCTCTAATCTTTTCGAAAACGTATTAAATGCAGTTGTTGAGAGATTATGCATTTTTTCTTTAGAAAACGTAGTTCTTTCTAATTTTTTATAATTCTAGGCTGTTGGCACTCCATCTACTTTTTACGTCACACCTCATTCATCTTATATAGTCAAGGGAGTAAGTTGCAGCAGGAAGCAATCCTTGAAATTAATGTTGGGAACACTTTGAATGATTCAATGTACATGTTAGAAGAAGATGATAACTTCCTATTGTAAAAGAAGAAAGAAAGAAAATGATGCTCACTTAGTTAGATACTAGAAAAATAGAAATTTGTGTTAAACAATACATTGGTTTAGGAAATGATAAAATATCCTTGTACTCTTTACGAGCATCGACAAAACAACATCAACAAT
>JANKYE010000001.1:11023531-11038021 GCA_032467995.1 Erythroxylum dillonii | reverse complement strand
TTCTATTGTAATGCATAAAATTCTGATGGAGGAGTCATTCACACCTAGCATTGAACCCCAAAGAAGATTGAACCCAGTAATGAAGGAAGTGGTTAGGAACAAAATTCAGAAGTGGCTTAAGGCTGGAATCATTTACCCAATTTTCCATAATTCATGGGTTAGTCCTATTCAGATTGTTCCTAAAAAAGGTGGATTTACTATAGTTAAAGATGCTAATAATGAGACTATTTCCACTAGGACAATCACTGGATGGAGAGTTTGCATGGATTATAGAAAGTTGAACAAAGCCACTAGGAAAGACCATTTTCCTTTGCCTTTCATAGATCAGATGTTGGATAGACTTGCTGGACATGCATTTTACTACTTTCTAGATGGTTACTCAGGATATAACCAAATAGTCATAGCACCTGAAGATCAAGAAAAGACCACATTCACTTGTCCTTTTGGAACATTTGCATTTAGGCACATGCCTTTTGGTCTTTGCAATGCTCTTGCTACATTTCAGCGTTGTATGATGACTATCTTTTCAGATATGGTTGAGAATTTCATGGAAGTGTTTATGGATGATTTTTTCTGTTTTTGGTGATTCATTTGATAAGTGTTTACATAATTTGTCTCTAGTGTTAAAAAGATGTCAAGATACCAATTTGGTGCTCAATTGGGAGAAATGTCATTTTATGGCGAAGGAAGGAATTATGCTGGGTCATAAAGTGTCGGCCCATGGCATTGAAGTGGATCGAGCCAAAATAGCAGCTATTGAAAAGCTTCATCCTCCGAAAAATGTAAAGGATATCCGCAGTTTCCTTGAACATGTAGGGTTTTACCGGAGATTCATCAAAGATTTCTCCAAGATCGCCAAACCCCTTTGCTTTCTTTTGGAAAAGGATGTGAAATTTGAGTTTAATGAGAAATGCTTGCAAGCTTTTGAGTTGATTAAGAAAAAGTTAATTTCAACTCCCGTGATGATCACACCTGATTGGCAACAACCGTTTGAAATTATTTGTGATGCGAGTGACTTCACAGTGGGAGCAGCTTTAGGCCAAAGGCGAGAGAAAGTGTTTAGGGTTATCTACTACTCTAGCCGAACTTTGGATGATGCCCATAAAAATTACACTACTACAGAGAAGGAAATGTTAGCGTAGTGTTTGCTTTGGACAAGTTTCGATCATATATCATTGGATCCAAAGTTGTGGTTTTCACAGATCATGCAGCAATTTGATATTTGTTTGCAAAGAAAGATCCCAAGCCGCGACTCATTCGATGGGTGTTGCTTTTGCAAGAGTTTGATGTGGAGATCAAGGACAAAAAGGGGACAAAAAATGCAGTTGCTGACCATTTCTAAAATTTCATCCAACTGGATTTCAAATATCGTTAGCTAGTGTAGAATTAAATTTTCGCTAATCCCTGTGGACACGACTCGGTTCTTACCGATTTATTGCACACTTCGACAACCGTGCACTTACGTGCACTTACGGTTCACGAACAGTATTCTTTCTACCATCTTAACCTCTCAAGACTCTAGCTTTTTCTTTCTCTCTCTAAGAAAGATATTTTGATCTTTCCATTATAGTAGTATTCGCTCTCTTGTTTCGCACTTTGAATATAGAATTTTTCTAAGTATTATACAAACAAAATTTTCTCTCTTATAAAAACATTATTTTAGTCTTCAACTAGGACTAGTATTTATAACTGAAGTCTCCAACTGTCTTCTTGAGAAATTGCTAGTTTAATCTTCTAGAAACCGTCATTTAGTTGAGTCCTGTAATTGACTCCAACTAACTAACTGTCTGACATTCTAGAGTATCTTCTTTTTTGTATCGTTTAATATTGTTGCTTTGTCTGATATTGCGCTTCTTTTGTTGTTTGCGCTTCATCTATATTGACGTATCGTCTAGGATGACTAAGTGTTACTTACATTTTTTTGCACACTTAACAAACTTATCAAAACAGTTCATACATTTCTAAGATTATTATTATTTAATTGTCACCAAAATTAATAGAGTGAAGTCTTCTTGACTTAACAATCTCTTCATTTTTTATGATAACAAATAATCATAATTTTAGAAAGATAAAATGATATTCAGATGAATAGACGAATAATATTCAGATGAATAACGAGACAAAAACATAAGAAATGCAAATGCATATATGATATATGAAGGTAAAAAAGTTTTCTATCTTCTCTTCTTGTTTTCCTCACATTCTTTCTATCTTCTTCTCTTCTCCCCCTATTTGTTATTAATAAAAAAATTCAATGAAAATGCTTCATAATTTCAGAAAACATATGTTACATGTCAATGCAGATCGTCTTGAGGTTTTATTAAATAGTAACCCGTAGAAATGCTACTTCCTTATGAATATCACCCTTACTCAGGTCATCAACTTTAATAAGAATTTCCTCATTTTCTTTTACTAAAGCTTCCTGGATTTCCTTTTTTTTGTGACTGGCTTCCGTCCAATTCATGAAATTCTTCAAGAACTCCGAATTAATAGTAGGATCTTGTTGTATTTCATTAGGTGGATGGAGGTTTTCAACAACAGGTGGTTCTGAAGGTAAAAAGTATAAATCTACGATTTTGACTGTGGGAGGTCTGAAGGTTTGTTTTCCTTCTGGGAGATCAAGATCATCAGGTTTAGGTAGTTTAGGAACTGGTTGCCCAAGAAGAAGTATCACTTCTTTAACTGACGGTATAAAACTTAAAGGTCTAAAATGCATGATTAAATGCACAAAGGTCTCTAAGCTGAAATTGATACCTTCAACCATGATAGTTCTATACTGTCTTTTTGTCACTTTTTCAACTATCTTGAGATATTTCTTGATATAGATGACAGTTGTTTCTTTACAGATATGTAAGATATACTAAAATTTCTCATGTTATGAAATAAATAATCAAAACAAATCTATTAGAGACTTCTATCTGTAAAGAGAAGAAGGGAAATTAGATAGTCCTAATCTAATGAAGCATATACCATACTTGGAAGCTAATGGGCTATAAGCTTTGAGAAGACTGAGAAACGAATGAAAAGTAAAATCAAGCCATTTTTTGAGGAGCCGTAAAGGTGAAGAGATTGAGTGAGGAACCCAAATAAAAGATTCATAAAAAAGTTCATTAGCAGGTAACCATTGATTTAGATATTTTTATTTCAATTTAGTATCTTTAGGAATCTTTACCATTAATTTTAATATTTTATATGATTTGATTTTTAATATACATGCTTTAGGTTAAAAGTAGTTTAAAGTCGCAGATTCAAGTATGCTATGATATTCTTTCGTTGTTGGATCTTGACACCCACCATTAGTTCTTAGTTCTCGAACTGAAGCAACAATTCTTTTTATTTTCAAGGGCATATCAATTATCTTAATTTCTTCTTTTCCTAAATTTTTTAAGTTTTTTGTTATTATATGTCATAAACATTATGGATAATGTACAACTTAAGTATGGAGGAGGGAATTAATTATTTAGACTTACCAACTTTGTTATAATTAGTTTAATAGTGAATACTTTTGGTAAAATTTTTAATTTTAAAAGAATATTAATTTAGATAATTTATTATAAGTTTAGTTAGTGTTGTGGTTTGATTTGTTTAGGTAAATAATTATGAGTATTGATGAATAATTTAATTTCGATTTGTTTCATCAATTTTGAAGATGGATACTTGATTTAACTATGATACATTTTATATAATTTAGACATATAATTGAGTTAGAAGTGAATTTATATTAAGTAAATTTACTTTGCTGTCTCAAACTAAGTAAAAAGGTTAAACTTAAAAAATCATGCTAATAGGCATTTCAAAAGGTGATGTAAGTGAGTATTAGGAGTATTCATGACAAGTTATTTTTTTATATCAAAAGGTTAGGTAACTTTTTCAGATAAGCTTCTAATCGCTCCTATTTTAATTTCATAATTTGTTTTTCTTTCAATAAGGTTGATGACAATATTTAAAAGTTGAAGCATCTTTCTCACACATACTCATATGCATTAGGTCAAGTTTTGTATTGAGTTAAACTTTAATGGAATGTGGAGTTCAATTTAAGTAGCTAATTGCCAATTTAATTGATAAACTTTTTAGCTAAATGAATAATACAAAGTCTTGATTAATCTAATTCATTTATGAAATTCATTCTTGAAGTTCACTTATTTAAGTTGAGAGTGATGAAATTGATTTGTTTGAAGATAAGAAAATGCTTAAGTGTGGAAAATTTTGATAAATGTTTAAAAGATATGATTTTAGCATAATTTTAAAAGCATTCTACTTATGTTTGAATATTTTTTTAATTGAAATCGGTACTTAATAGAGCTTATAATTTGTTTTTAGGCCTTCGTTTAGCTCTCACATAGAGAAGGAGTAAATTTGGGCAAAATAGAGTTAAGTTATAGCAAGTTTCGATATGATTCTAGATGAAGGTGTTAAAACATATCTCAAAGCATATCACCATGGCCAATCTATATCAAATTTCAAGCAACACGAACCCTATTATGATCTAAATTATGATTTTTTTATTGTTGATGGATTTTTTAAAATCTTAGTATAAACTAAATTAGGATAAAGTAGATTGAATGAATCTTAGAACTACTGTTTGAATTGATTCTTTAATTTAACACAAGATATAATTAGGATGAACCCTAAAACTATCAGTCTATTAATTTAATAAAAAGCGTAAATTTTATTGTGACTTATTCATGATTACTTATTATGATTTAGTTGAAATATGCTATCATTTTGATCTAATTTCCAATTCCATGTATAGGGACTGAGAGATCATATATAAGATAAATTGTGTAATGAATAATAAAATTTGCATAGAATCCTAGAGATAAGACCCTATAAGTCTCCTAAGATATAGTCAAATTTATCACTTGAATTCATAAAATAAGTTAATGTGCTCTTAGAGGTTTTGATTAGAAAGATATTTCAATCAATCATCTTAAGGATATGGGTTGTGTGACTTGAGAAAGAATATAATTGTATTATTGAAATTCTTACTAGTTCAAGAAATTAGGATTAATTATTGAATCAAGATAAATTTAAGTATAGAAATGTCCTTGGAGAATTTTTATTTAGATCTTATTTGTCTTCCGCTGCTTTATTTTTATCTATTACTTTAGTTAGTTTTTTTAGATTCAAAATTTTAACTTAGTTAATTATATAAAATTGTCCAACTATTTTGTTATATTAGATAATAGAATGATGGTTAGTACTAATACTTGTAATCCTTATAGGACCGACATTCGGATTCACTAAGCTTTACTATAAGAACGATATGTACACTTACCTAGTATTTTTAGCACAATTTTGATAAGATTACAAGCATCACAATCAATAAGTGATAAACAAGGTTATAAGAAGTGTTAACATAGTCATCATCATTGATGCCATTGTAAAATTAAGGTTATAATCCTACATCAAAATATCATTTTCATATTTAGATTTGGTTACATAAAAAAACTAAACTATCTTTTCGTGGTAACTATCATCATATTATAGTAGTATTTGGACTTAGTGGATGACCATGGGATATGATGCATCTTTGATTTTTGATAATTTTTAGGATACTCACCGAATAGGAAAGTTTTGTCTTAACATTGACACCAAAGCTATATTTGTTCTTTGTTATCTTTTATGATTCACATAAATTATGTTGATAGGCAGCACCATGTCTAAAAAGGAGACAAAGTTTGTTTTGGATGCATTAATTAATGAGAATACCATCCAAATTTAAAATTATGATAAACCTCCATCTTTTTTAGGTAATTTCATTGGAAAAGCAGTTAATTTGTATCTTAACCAACTAGTTTAGAGCTTTATAGGTTCTTCTATATAAGTAGATTAGTTAAATGGTCATTAGTTAACCCAATTAAACTAGCTGGGTCGGTGTGATTTTTAGTTCATTGGTGAAAAGTCAATTTCGAAAAACACTATCGTTTGATTTAGTGGGTTTTTCAAGAGGAAAACACTCCAACCCATCGTATCAAGTTTGGCATCAAACACTTTAGCATATACTCAAATCTAAAGAATTTATTCCCGCAAAAATTAAATCATCATTTAACTCTCATCGTGAGATTGTGATTAGTTGATCCTGATAAGATTATAGTTATCAATCATAATCCCACATCTGTTTTCTTAACAGGGTATGGATTATCATACTTACCACTTAAGACTTACATAACTTCCTTCCAACTTATAATTAATTAATTTTATATATTAAATGAAATCGTGATTATGTTTAATTAAATGTAAAATGAAATTAAATGTGAAAAACAACAATTCTAAAAAAATTCAAAATTATGATAAAATAGAAAATAATTAATAATTCAAATTTTAATTATTTTCATTATTTTACAATAAATTATTATATATAGAAATAATTAGAATATAATAACGATATATATATAAACTGAAATGGATAAGATATAAACAAAAAAACTAAATTAAATAAACTATAACTATACGATATGACAATAGAATATTTTGTAATTTTTTAAAAAATTCAAGACTATTTTATAAATTCAAAAAATTACCTAAAGCGGTACCCGGTATTAACCGGTGCTGGTACTGGTACAGTATCATACCAGAACTTAATCTAATACCAATTCTGATACGGTATTCGTAACATTAGTAAGAGCCTACGAATCTAAAGGATAAAATTGATATATTCTTATAACCATTGGTATCTGAACTGCATCGTCTTTGGGAATTAGGTATGGAAACATATGATGTGTCTTTTAAATAAATTTTTTGTTAAGAGCATCTTTAACGTGGGTTATTAATGACTTCCTTGCATATGCTATGTTGTTTGGATGAAGGTCAGTAGGAAAATTAACTTGTCCTTACTATGACAATAATTCTAATACATTTTATCTTCCTAACAAGGCCAAAACATCTTAATTTGACAATTACAAGAAATTTCTTCCTCTAAATCATCTATTTAGACGCAATAAACAACGATTCGTTAAGAATAGGATAGTACAAACACCTCCTTCCCCTTATAAAGCTAGTGAAGAGATATTCCAGGAGATTAATGAATTAGCGTTGCTGAAGCTTATAGAACTTGAAGTTGAAGCAGTTAATAGAAGCATTAGTAACAACTTTGGTTGGAGAAAACTAAGTATTTTTTGGGATTTTCCATATTAGAAAACTAATTTGATAAATCATAATCTAGATTGATGTATATTGAAAAAAAAATATTTTTGGCAATTTGTTTAATACCACAATGAACATTGAAGGAAGGATAAAGGACAATGCAAAATCACGAGTTGATTTGAAACTTTTTTTTAGAAGGAATGAGTTAGATAAAGGTCTTCGCATAGGTAAATATTCAAAAGCATGTTAAACTTTGGAAAAAAAAAACAAAAGAAACTTTTGTGTGAATGGTTAAAAAGTTTAAAGTTTCTCGATGGTTATGTTTCGAACTTGTCAAGGTGTGTGGACACGAGAAATCACAAATTATTTAGGATGAAAGTGAAAATTTTCATGTGTTTATGCAAAGGCTAATTCCAATTGCATTTCGAGAGTTGTTACTGAATAAGCTTTGGAAAGCTATAACAGAATTAAGTTTGTTTTTTGAAATAAAGTTGCCTGAAATAGAAAAACTAGAAAGCGAAATTCCAACTATCTTTTGCAAATTAGGAAGGATTTTTCCTTCAAATTTCTTTGAAAGTATGGAGCATCTATCTATACATTTAGCAAGGCTAAACTTACTGGTCCAGTTCAATATTGATGGATGTATCTGCTTGAGAGATAATTATAGCTAATATTTAAATAAAACTTATAGTATGTTTTAATCGCAAAATTGTAATAACCCTATTTGTAAGTTAGGTATTTGCATCACTTGAAGAAAAATGTTAAAAACAAGGTTAGAATTGAAGGTTCGATATGTAATGCTTATTTAGTAGAGGAAGCAAGTACATTTTGTTTGCAGTATTTAGAGCTGCATGTGCACACAAAGCTCCTTCCCTTCACAAAGCTGGTGAAGAGATATTTCAGGTTCCATTGAATAAAAAAGAATATGTAGTAGTTGTACATCATCTGCTTGAAAATTTTATAATATTTTCTCATCTTTTAGGGATCATCTGTGAGATGAGATAACTTTCTTTAACCTCTAAAGAATAATTTTACATTGTTAGACCAAAAAGAATATTTGCCACCATCCAATTATTTGGTGATTTGCAGATTGGAGGAATCCATTGTTGAGATAGTCGTCGAGATAGTTGTCTAACCTATCACTAGAGTTTGACATACTCTTATTATATTTGACAAATTTTTTTAATTATTGAATGTTGGTAACTCTATTGCTTATGGTCTGGAACATATGATAGAATATACCAATGACAAGATACTCAGGTTTTGGTCGAATTTGACATAAAACAAAACTAGAACCCTATACATAATGAAAAGGAGAGCAAACCCATCAAACTATCGAGGCACACAAGGATACCTAATTAATAATTATGATCTTTAGATGTGCAATTCAACATAATCAATCTCATTAAGCGTAGTTAATATATTAGTTATCATAATAGTCTATAATACTTTTATTCTCTAGATCTAAAGTGTTTATTCTAATAGTGCACAAATTTTACTTTACCTTTTGGTCTTTCATACAATCCCTAAGATTGAATTTGTAATGCTTATTCATAAACTCAAAAATAAGGAATAAAGATAACAAATTTAACCAATAAATAATTAAATCATGCATTAATAATTTAAAAATCCATCATAAGTTACATTCATAATCTTAACCACAGTTTCTAGCCACTAAATATAATGAAAACAAAACAAAGACAAATTATTCTTAAGGAAAAGAAGAAAGGTAAGATTTAGAGAAGTTATCAAGGTCTCCTTCAACCTTGCCCCAAAATCCTCTCTTGATGTTAAGAAAGACTAAACTACGAAAATAATCGTAAAGTAGTTGTCACAAACCTTCCAGAAGTCCCCTAAGCTAAACGTAATGAGATTATTTATATCTAAGATATAAAAAATAGTCTTAAAGTGCTTGAAAATTGTGATTTTATTATTGTTTATAATATGTGTATAAGAACTGGTGTTAGCTTAGCATTTACATAGATGCCAACTTTGTTCTAAAACTTTTGTTACCTCAAGTGAATATATAATTGATGCCTAACACTAAGTTAAAATTGACGCTAGTTTTGTATTGTTTCTTGGCCCTTGAACCTGGCAAGAGTTGCATTTGTCTCCTTAATCTGTCTTGCTCCTATAATCTATTATTTCTCCAACTTTTCCAATTTTAATATTTTTGAGCTCGATTTGACCTTTTATGTTCTTTACAAAGTGGTTACCTTTCAGGTTTTCTTCGCAATGACTCCACTGTCACCTGATCAGACAATTATGGAGAAAGTTGTACTTAAAGTCGAGAATTCTCCTTCAATTTATCACTGACAAGACAATAAACTAAACTTAGGAAAATATCATAAAATCTATATAAAACATTTTATAAAAGTGATAAATTACAACTAATTCAACCTCTAATAATATGTAAAATATATCCTTATCAATTATTTACAAGGATTTATAACTTGAAAAACAGATTTATGGTCCACAAAAAATAGAGTTGTACTATTGTTTTACAAAGGAGAGGATTTAATAAAAGCACAATGTAAACTTGAACAATCTCCTCAAACATGAAACCATAATAAGGTTTGATAATCTTCCCTCCTATTCTTAGCACCAACAACCTCACAGCTAAATATGTCTTTTTTACTGCAGTAACACCTCCACCATTCATCCAAATTTGAGTATCACTCTAAAAAATCCTACCATGTATTAAAAACAACTCCTCTTATACCTCCCATGGTGGTGATTGGTGTTACTGGGCTGTAGTGATGGTTGTTTACTAAGGCTTGGGTTCTAGTCACGGTGTCATTATCTTAATTACGATGGTCATAGTAGTAATTTGGCTCTTAATATCAATAAATTCCTTCAAGAATCTCAGACAATCCTAGACATAGAAATTTAGAGATGAGTTTTAAAAGGTTTACAAATTTGTACTTGCTTTTTTGTTGGGTCTTGCTCTTTTTTTGTTTTTGTTTTTTAGGAAAAGTAAAGTTTAATGAATTTAACTTCAAACTCAAATCCTATTGCTAAAGATTACAAAATGCCTTGTAATCTCCCATAAATTATATATTTATATTGATTTTTCAAAATATAGAGAACACATATATATTTGTGTTTGATAAAAGAAATCTAAATAATAATTTTTTTAAAAGTTTGAGGATAATTTTACAAAAAAATTTAATGACTTGAGAGCACCAAGAGAAAAATTCAAAGACCATTTTTTTTCATATATTAAATTATTTTAAACTTAATTATATTTAAGCATTTTATATTGTATAAGAGATTAAGATAAATTTGTTTATTTTAAAATTTATCTAATACAATTACTAATAATAATAAAATATTAAAAACTAAAAAACGAAAAGAAAAAAAAAACAAAATGAAAGGAGATGAAATTAGGGGAAAATCAAAATAGGCTTGTAAGCCCCTAACGTTCCTAAATCACCTCGGCCCGTCAATTTGATTCTCTATATATTAATAGAAACCCTAAAACCCTGGCACACTGTCTTCTCAAATCGCTTTCCAAGCTTTACAGCAGCCGATCTTTCTGCGTCGAAGACATGGCGACTAGTACGACCGGTGGGACCCAACCAGCTCGGTCTCTATCACAGAAAGAGTTGGATATTCAGATGATGTTGGCGGCTGAGGTTCACCTTGGCACCAAAAACTGTGACTTTCAGATGGAACGTTACGTGTTCAAGCGCCGAAATGACGGTATTTAAGCTCAATCTACTATTGAACTATGTTTTATGGGGAATTGGATCATAAGGGATGCAATTTTATACGTTGAGTTTGTTTGAGGTCCTTAGTAGGTATTCGTTCTTTGGTTTCTTTTGATTTGGTTTGGTATCTGTTTTCGTTTAATGAGAATCAGAAAAATGCTGGAGTTTTCATGCTCAGCTTGCATAATGAACGTGTTGCAATGATCATTCCTTTTAAGGTTGATTGTTTTGTTAGACGTCGATACAGACTTGCAGTATGCTTTGAGTGGATGTGGAGGATTATCTGGTTGATAACATTTCTGATACGAGCTTAATAGCATCGTACAATGTATAGTTTTAGGTGCGGCAATTTCTTGTTTACGGCATTCAATATGTTTTCCACTGCTCCGTGTATTAAATTATGAAGATGAAGTAGTGTTCAATGTGCTATCTCATTGCAATGTAACCAATGAGCGTGGCTGTGGGTCACTGGATTCCCTTTTCTTTTTATTTTTTTGGTGTCAGCTTGAATTTATGATCATAGTTCCATACTTGTGATGAGAAGTCCTGTAATTTTCCTGCTTTGTGGTTTCAATAGGTGTTATCTGTTGTCAGGAATTTACATTATAAACCTTGGCAAAACCTGGGAAAAACTTCAACTGGCTGCCAGAGTTATTGTTGCTATTGAGAACCCTCAGGACATCATTGTCCAGTCTGCAAGGCCCTATGGTCAGAGGGCTGTCCTGAAGTTTGCTCAGTACACTGGTGCCCATGCAATTGCTGGGAGGCATACCCCAGGTACATTTACTAACCAGCTCCAGACATCATTCAGTGAGCCTCGTCTCTTGATTCTCACTGATCCAAGGACTGATCACCAAGTAAATCACTCTACCTCAACAATATGGTCTTATTCTTTTTTCACTCTTGGCTATTTCTTTCATGATTAAACATTACTGTATTATTTGTCAACATCTTGTAGCCTATCAAGGAAGCTGCCCTTGGAAACATTCCTACCATTGCTTTTTGCGATACTGATTCTCCTATGGGGTATGTGGACATTGGTATCCCTGCTAACAACAAAGGAAAGCACAGCATTGGATGTTTGTTTTGGCTGTTGGCAAGGATGGTTCTGCAGATGAGGGGTACTATCCCACAAGGGCACAAGTGGGATGTCATGGTGAGCAGAACTAATAATTAAATTGTATATATGCTCACATATACATGCTTATATTTTCCTCCCTGTTGATCTAATTTCCTTGTACAGGTTGATCTGTTCTTCTATAGGGAGCCAGAAGAAGCCAAGCCGCAGGAAGAGGAAGAAGCAGCACCAGCTGTTGATTATCCTCCTACAGATTTTGGCCTTCCTGCAACCGATTGGAGTACCACAATTCCTGATGGCCAGTGGGCTGCTGATGTGGCTCAAGCACCAATTCCTGCTGTTCCTGCAGCTAACTTGTATCCAGAGCAAGGTTAGATTTTACGCAAATTCTAATAAGCTGCTTTAGTTGTCAGATTTGAAATCATTTTTGCATCAAAATTCATTTTAAAATTTGCACCGATGTCCTTCTACCATTTTATTTTTATCATTCCTGCAACTATATCTATGATCATTTCGGTTTTTTAATGGTATAGGATAGACACTTAACCATGACAATACCTTTTATTTTGTTTGATCCAATCTTTGTGATATGAATGTAGGTGGGTTCGCTGGCGAGTGGGATGTTGTTGCTCCACCACAACAGTTTGCTGCTGCGACTGCACCTGCACCTGCACCTGCACCTGCTCCTGCACCTGCTCCAACTGGGTGGGATGAATGAAGAAGTAGATGAGGATCTCATGAGTTGTATGATTTTACTTTCATTCTTTCTTTCGAGTAGTGAGTAGTTGTCAAGTGATTATTAGCTTCGGTTGTGAAATGGAAGCTTTTCGTTTTGATATTCATTTGGTCAAACTTTTATAAATTGGATATCCTAGATAGAGATACTGAGTTCACTTTTTTTTTCCAAATACATCAATGTTTCTTCTGTGGTTGTTCATTGTTCCAATGCAGTCCAACAGCTTTACTGAGTATAAATTGGATCATATAAATAACTCGCTAGCTACAGAATGTGGAGCGTAATCGAAGTTCCAATGCTTACCATCTTGAATGGTATTTTGAATTGATGGCATTTGGGAATTGGGGAAAGCATGAATGTGGTAAAATCTTGATGGTTGCGAATGTATGTTCTTAAACTGTCATATTCTTTTCCCAGATGAACCAAACAAGACCACTATCCATCTTTTTTGAACGAAAGACCTCAACATTATCACTTCTCATGGGCGCCTACCAAAGCGAATACATCAAATGCTGCTCGTAATCGAAAGATGTTTGAACACGAACAGTTTAAACGGAAGAAGCATTTTAATATTTGATAATGTAGAAGAGCATATAACAGTAGGACCGGTGACACAGCTGGGTTCGTAAGACCGATTGCGTAGCTGGCAAGTGGTGGTTTTCAGTGGTATCACTTGTTGCGTTAATCTTTTCTATTTGATTGAAATGTTTGAAGGATGTACTTACTTGATAAGCTTGCCTAAAAAGTTTCAAAGTAACTGCGTTTACTCATCTCATTTTATCGAATACTATTGCTTGCAGAGCTTCGATTTGTCTTTGCCCATTTGAATGTTTTTGTTCGATCTTCCTCTTCTTTTATTACCAATTGTCGAAGAGAATCCAAAAATATAGATATATTGTTCTCTACTCATTCTCAATCCAGTGTCTTTTAGACATCTAGTTCGACACGTAATAGACGTATGGTTAGTGGAGATTTGAAGAATTCGAGATCTTCATCAAAAAATCTACCCAACAAATCATCCATAGACATGCTATGTAGACAATCTCTCCCCTCTTCCTTTATCTCTATCCGCTTTTTGTGTTCATCGTGTCTTTGCAATGTTTGGAGAAAGTTAAATTTATCTATCTTTAGTTGTTACTTTTAGAGTAGTTAATCATAAAAGAAAAGGAAGTTACAACGCTTGTACCACGCCAACTAGTGCGTTGAATGAATTTATTTAGACTTACATTTAGACACGGTTTGATGGGTCTTTAGTTTGTTAAAATTGATTTAGTGGTCAAGAGTAGAGTTGGAGATAAATACATGTTATTGGTTTATATCCTTTTGATGATATTGAGT
This sequence comes from Erythroxylum dillonii, assembly GCA_032467995.1. Lineage (NCBI taxonomy): Eukaryota > Viridiplantae > Streptophyta > Magnoliopsida > Malpighiales > Erythroxylaceae > Erythroxylum > Erythroxylum dillonii. The sequence goes on along the minus strand of JANKYE010000001.1, from coordinate 11,024,070 downwards.
TTGTGTTCGGACCTTTTTAAGCTAGTTTGATAGGGATTCATTTGCATATATGCTTTGTTTTCTTTTTAAGAGCAATAGTGATTATAATTTAGTGTCTGTTTGGATAAACTTATATTAGCAGAGTTTTTTTGAGAAGAGCTTTTCTAAGAAGCCAATTGACTGTTTGATTATCATTTAACAAATAGTTTTTTTCTGAAAGAGCTTCATACAATAAATTGTTTGATAATATAAAAATAAAAAAATATTTTTAATTTTAATAATATTTTATTTTTTTAAATAAAAATATCTTTTCCAACACGTGTCCGTTAAACGAACATGAACTGAACTTGGAGGCCATTTTGACCCGTAGCTGTCCGTTAAACGGACATGCGTATCCGTTAAACGGATATGCACTAGCCCAAAGGTGCATTTTCACCCGTAGCTGTCCGTTAAACGGACATGGGGCGACCAAAGGGTGATTTCTCACCCGTAGCTGTCCGTTAAACGGACATGCGTGTCCGTTTAGCGGACATGAAGTGACAAAAGGGTGATTTCTCACC
>JANKYE010000001.1:10991636-11008195 GCA_032467995.1 Erythroxylum dillonii | reverse complement strand
TGACGAAACAATAGTTAATCATAAAAAATTGTCATTAAATGTTTTAACTCTTGTAGTGATAGGAATTTTCACGGTCCAATAGTTAATAAAATAGTTGCATGATAAAAGGATAATTATCAAATGATTTTAGGGGATTCATTACCTAAATACTAATTTGTTATATTGATTATTTTCGAAGTAATTTCCGCTGTCTATATGTTTATTATTGTTTCCTACTTTATTTTAAATGTTTAAGTTTTAATTTTCTTTATTAAAAATAAAATCAATCTTTAAAAATAATCACTGTTTTTGTGAGTTCGACTTGTACTTGTTTGTGTTAGCTATAACTATGCCTTGCACTTAAATTCAACATTGAGGATTAAAATAAGTCAATCATGAGAATGGTATTAGTTTACTGGAGTGAGAAACAAAGATGAATCCTTAATTCACGTACTTATAGAATGTCCTTTCTCGAGACGAATTTGGATGTATATCCAATTATTTTGTTGTTGTCTCTCAACAATATAGTTCATGGAAAACCAGCCTGGATCCAATGGAACAGAAGTTGAAGATTGTAATTATTTTGTTGTTGTCTCTCAACAATAGAGTTCATGGAAAACTAGCCTGGATCCAATGGAACAGAAGTTGAAGATTGCATTACAATTGCCTTACACCTGATCTAGGGTTAAAAGCATTTAACTTAATTTCCTCCGTAATTAATAGTGTGCAGAAGATGTTACGAGGACATTTTTGTTAGATAAACAGCTTTGTTTTTCTCTTCACTTGGAACTATCAACAAACAATAGTCGAAAACCAACCAACAACAATTGTTCTATGCGTCAGTTGAGCAAACTCAAAGGAAATCTATCTTTTCATACAGACACTAATTTACCAAATGGACTTTAAGAAGCTCTATAGCAGGTCTGAGTGCCACCTTCCAGTAGTCCTGGATTTCCCCTTTTTACACCTTACATGGCTTGATTGTGTGAGTAACGTTTCTTCCACTATACCTACTGCCTACTAATTTCACATTTTACTACTAATCAGACCATTCACAATAACAAGACCCATTATGAGAGAATGATCTACACATGCCTCCACTACCATTGTCAAGACGTCCTTTCCCAGAGCCACTCCACTTCTTGATTCCTTTCTCTTGACCTGCAGGTTATGTGCTGTTCTTTAACATAAAGAGGAAGATAAAAAGGAAGTTCATATAAAGGCGTTAACAAAGTTTACCTCTGCAATCACCTTTCCGGTCTTGTCAATTATCTTGAAACCTGATGACCCTTTGCTCCAGCTTTCTATCATGCACTCATATGATTGATCCCTATCAGAACCAACAATCACTTTGCTTGCTGATGCCTCTCCCCTACGCGTCCTGAATGCTTTTCTCACTTGAAAATCTGGCTTCCTGACCTTGCCAACTTCTGCGTCAATGGACCTGTAGCCTTCCCATGTCCCCAAAAACAACTTCACTCTCTTCACAGACAGGTAAAGTAAGGCAAAGTACATGTTAGAAAAGAAACTGGACCAACTTCCGCTTAAAGATCTATGATACAATAGGTTCCTCCAATATGTTACCTTCCTGAGTATGGTGCACAAGACCTGGCCTTTCATGTCCATAAGCTGAACTTCATTGCTACACTTACTGTTGTAGTTATCTACTCGATACACAACTTGACCATTGGCATCAAACACAGTGCAACCATTTCCATTGAGTATCAGAGATTTCATCCATATTGTAAAGGTTTCTCTTCGAGATGTCAAATAACAAGGGACGTCTGAGGAATTATGTGCTTGGGGGTGAATCTTTGCCATCTCGAAACAGGTTCTGTCACTTGTCAGTACTGCAATATTAGCCACTCAAGTCGTTTTAAATGCTTAAATACAAAGAAAAGGACTAGGGCTTAGCTGAAAATTACTAATTATATACTACAACTTGGAATTAGTTAGGTTTACTTCAGTTGTTTGTCGTGGTATACTTAAGTCCTCGTTCTTCATTAGGTTCAAACAATGCAACTACCGAACAAAAAGAAGCAATATATGTCCATTATGTAAAAGTAAATACGGGAAGCATATCTAGTCCTTTTTTATCTCTGGATGACGAGGTCGAACTTAAGACACCTGACTGATATTGTATATGAAGTCCTGTATATTGTTTTTGTCTATCCAAAGGCTATTCATTTGTCAGGAAAGCTTGGCAGGTGGTTTTGTTTAATCTCTTGACCTTTTGTTCTTTCATTAAACAAAGATATCATCAACTTAGAGTTGCTGAATTTCTAGTCACTCCATCAACAAAAGGAACCTTATCCCTTTCTCAATGCCTCGTCATATGGGATTTTCACTGTTCCAAAGTGGAGATTTGGTCAGGTCATTTCAGTGTAGTTCTTCAGATTACGCACAGATGCACCAGAACTTAATATAATAAACACCTGCTTGTGCTTTATCTACTTATATGTACACCTACCATGGCATTATTAATCTTTTGTTCGTGGGATTATGAAAACCTATAAATTAAATTCCCAATAACAAAAAAAAAAGTTGTCTGAAAGATGATAACGCGTGAGTGATAATGTTTTTAAGACCCTTTAAAGAGATAAAAAATACGGCTTACTATGTACGAGGAATTCGAATCTTCTATTTAATATTATAATATTTTATTTTGTTATATAAATCTTAACTATTTATTTATATAAATCTTACATAAATAAACAAAAGATTCACGTAAATAAAAAACTAAAATTTATAAAACAAAATAAGATATCAGATATAACATCCCGTACCGTTTACTAGAAGCAACAATTAGTTTACGAGACCGTAAGTCCGAATTTGCTTGCTGACACATATTCTACTATGTACTTTTAAAATATAATATATATATCATCTTCCATGGACATAGCAGTCAGAGTCAGTGTAGACTCCACTTGCAACCTTCATAACTCGGATGTTATTGACAAGTGTTAACGTAAAAGAGAGAGTTCTGACATCCTCTTCCACCAAACCACAATGCTTTGCGACAATTAAATAACTTACATACAAATGAATAAGGGATCGACATGGATAAAAGAATTGGGGTTGCTAATGGAAACTCTTCATGTCACTAGAACAACTTTGTCCTGATTCTTGTATAGCGACCTCTACCTGATAACAATTATCAATAGTTCCTACGGATTGCCAATTAATCACTATCAGATTTTCACTTAAGTGAACCTCTGGTTTGATTATGTGTCGTCTCTCTTGTCACTTGAATATTACTTATTTGTATGTTAGAATGGATTTTGTCTCAAATAAGATGAGCCATGGGTTACTCTGCATTTTTGTTATCTTCAAAAACTCTATCTCCTATCCTCCCAAGATTTAGACTCCGGTAAGAACTAAAGTTCTAAGCACTTGCATCCATAGAAGCCAGATGGTCAAGAAGTATAAATGTAATGTTCCTGACAAATTTGCATAAAATGTCTAGGTTTTGGTTATCTAGTTAAGGCACTATACCTTGTTCTCTTGGACTTTTCCCTTCAAAGCCCAGCTTGAAGTTGAAGAAGTCGCTTTGGTTCTTGTTTAATATACCCATGTCAGGTGGCCCAGTTTATCTCTAGTTTCTGACACCTGTAATTGAATTGACCTTATGCAATGTCCCGGAAGCTGCAAAAAGACAAGTTGTTCTTTACTTTCCCATGTGAACCAATGTCAACGTTAGAATTGTTGGCATTTCGTCTATTTCTGGCACCATTATCAACTTCAAAAAGTACCTCTCTGAGGAAGGAATAGAAGAATTGTCATAGAGCTGTCTTCCAATACATGTGAACCTGAAAGAGACCAATATCTCAATGACTCGTTCAAAACTGGCAGAACTGTGATGCCAACTTGCTTTCGTTTGGGTTAAGTTACATGATACCCGAAGACAGCTAAAATTTGTCGGTTCAAGTTCCAAGAAGACAGGGTATCTATGTTGGATACAACAAAACTTTGCTTGCTCTGCAAAACTTCTACATTCTTGTTCTTCATAAAAAAACGTTAACAGAATAAAAAAGAGAAAAATCGTGACTTCTAAAACCCATATGGTCGATTTTTCCATCGACACTTGAAAGTAGTCCAATAAAAAACGTAAGAAAGAACGACAAAAGCACCCAACATTTGTTTGTCACTGTGTTACAGACTTACATTTGTCAGAAGTCAACGGTCTAAACTCAAAACCACCTAACACCGAGTTCACGAATCCAACACGAACTATCATTAATACACAGACAACATCATACACAACACACATTCCTACATACATCTGTATATACACACACGCATAAAATACATACATAATATACCAGCTATTCATCGTGTCTGCATATACAATTTATATCCCCGTATGTCTGTTCCCTTAATTCAATGATATTTCGCTCCCTTCTTTTCTGCTGAAATTGGAATAAATAGTTTGATCATCAAATGGATTCTTTTTATTTTTATCTACTCCCCTTATGAACCGTTAAAGTTTGGATCTTTTTAATAATAAATAGAAAAAGTTTGAACCTTTTTATAAAAATATTAATGATTGGTTAATTATTTAATTAATCAGGGTAAGAGCAGATTTCAGTGGAGGGCGAAACTGTGAATCATATTCATACGTGTCAGGCTCCCACGTTAACAAAGGTCCAAACTTGTTTCCGTCAGTCCCACAGGAGAAAGAAATCAATGGATAATATATATATATATATAAGTTCATGTCGAACGAGTAAGAAATTGGGGTCTATTTATTTTGTGGGTTGAGAAGAAGAAAAGAAATGTTTGATTGACTTTAGCTCCTGAATGGAAAATTATATATAGAAATTTGAAAGATTTATCTGATCGTTAACACTAGCAATTCATTTAATTTCAGGTGCTGTTATGTTTGATGTTGTTCTTTCCGCAATCTTTTATTAGTTTTCTTAAGATGGGGCGGACTTTTTGTTTGGAGAGCGAGAACTAAAAGGATCATGATTTTCATCAAAGTGTTGAATCGTTTGATTCACTGGAAAGAATCGCTATCTGGGTAGGCGTGCTTTTGCCATGATCGCCACCTACCCCTCTTTCACGGGTTAGTTCTCTACGTGGCACTATTCCGTTGGGAAAGGAAATCTTTTGATTGTGATATTGTTGTCGTTCATGTTGATGATCGTGTTCTCAAGGTAACATTGCTTGTTTCTTCAGATTTCTGCTAGCCAAAATTCGTTGGAAATTTTGTTCCTTTCGTTGGCTAAGATACTTATAGATAGAGGTTGGAGATTGATTCTGTCAGAAATAGTTCATGAAGATAGGTGATGTGAGTTGGTTTCTTGCAGGAAGCAATATTTCGATGCCACTCTAGTGATTGTGATGATTTGTATGGTTTGATTCAGTTTTGAGGTTCTGGGTATTAAGAAATCAGTGTTTTTTTTTTGCCACTCTGCAACTTATCGAGGCCCATGGATTGGATGCTTGTAGAGTAGCGAGGTTTAATGCTTCCTTGTGGAGTCTTAAAAAGAAGAAATACAATGTATTCGCACTAAAAGTTGCAAAGTGTATGATTGAGGTGATCAAGAGTTTACGACTTCTAAAGGTCGTTAGGAATTTAGGATAGTAGACGCTCCATGGATGCTGTTTATGTAGCCTTGGAAGGTCTGACTTGCAGTAGCTGATTATGATTAATTAGTTTTCTGAGGGTTAATTCTGTTGATTCAAGTTGAAACCTTGATTTTGTTTCTTAAGAGTGGGAAATGAGTATAGCATAATGAACGGGACTGTAAGGAAAGTGTGTAGATGGATTCTCCTGACAAGACATTATCTGAGCTAGTTGGCATATGTAAGTCGTGGGTTCCTTGGCGGCCTGAGCCACCTAGTGTTTCAAAGGATTTTTGGATGCCCGATCAGAGTTGTAGGGTATGCTACGAGTGTGATTCCCAGTTTACAGTTTTCAACCGCAGACACCACTGCCGGCTCTGTGGTCGAATTTTCTGTGCCAAGTGTACTGCTAATTCCCTTCCGGTTCCATCTGGTGATCCAAGTAAAGCACAGGACGAGTGGGAGAAGATTCGGGTGTGTAATTACTGTTTCAAGCAATGGCAGAAAGGCGTTACTTACTTTGATTATGTAACTGAGCCTCCCAGCTTGGATCTTAGCAGTTCACCTTCAGGAGCAAGTTTGACCAGTAGCATCTCTAGTGGGACTGCTAACAGTACTAGTAGCTTAACCCTTGGGTCAAGAGCATACTCAGTTGTGAGTTATCAACAAACTTATTGCAGTTCAGGTCCCAATCCTGCTCAAAAATCTGAAATGGAGAATACACCAGTTAAGCCCGGGGAACTTGCAGTTAAAAGAAGCAATATCCCTACTGCTGATGGAGGATATCAGTCTTCCCATCAATATTCATTCTCAATGAACAGGTCTAATAAAATTTTTATTAAGTTCAATCTTCATCTATTGTCTGGGTGTTCACCAGAAACAATAACTTGATATCTGGAAACACTGGCACATTCACACATACATCTCTAAGTATGTGAAGAAACTATTATTATATTGTTTAATACTTGAGTTCTATTGTTTAATGCTTGACTTTTCTTTTGCATTAGGAGTGATGATGATGATGAGGATGATTATGGGATATATCATTCTGATTCTGAGACAAAACATTTTCCTCATGTCAATGACTACTATAGTCAGTTAGAGTTTGATGACTTGTGCACTGATGATGGATCACAAAAAGTCCATCTTGATGGGGAAACTGTTGAGTCCAAAGGTACAAGCAGTGCTTTGTTGAACCATAATTGTGGCTCGCAGGGTTCTGAAGGAACATCGCCCTTTAGGATAAAGGATGATAATGATATCAATGTTGAATGTGAACCACCTTCCTCTATGTATCCAGGTGAAGATGATAACATGGAACTTGTTGATTTTGAAAGCAATGGATTGCTCTGGCTCCCACCTGAACCAGAGGATGAACAGGATGAGAGAGAAGCTGGCTTGTTTGAGGATGATGATTATTTTGAGGGGGAATCTGCAGGAGAGTGGGGATGTTTACGTGCATCGAGCAGCTTTGGAAGTGGAGAATTTCGCAATAAAGATAAATCAACTGAGGAGCAGAAGCAAGTCATGAAGAATGTGGTTGATGGGCATTTTAGGGCATTGGTAGCACAGCTGTTACTTGTTGAGAATGTTCCCTTGGGTGATGAAAATGACAAGGACAGCTGGTTGGAGATCATCACATCTCTGTCTTGGGAGGCTGCTACACTTTTAAAACCAGATATGAGTACTGGAGGAGGAATGGACCCCGGTGGATATGTGAAAGTAAAATGCATTGCGTCTGGACACCGCAGTGAGAGGTAATTGCTACTATAATTTATATTCTGTTATATAAGATAGTTGATTGCGTGCCTGTCTACACTCTTAGTCAATCTTGAGTTGGAACTTCCATTATTATTTGTATCAGGAAAACTATAAAAACTTTATCAATCGCTTTCAAGTGTCAACTGCTCCATATTTGCACTTTTCATTTGGTTACTGATAAATAAGTAGCATCAATTAGTCTCCCCTAGATTAATTCTATCACAGATTGCCCTCGAATTTAATTGAAGAATGATCAGTAATATGCTAAACCTAAAAGAAAAAAATTTATGTGATCATGAAAAGGAAAAACAATTACTTATAAAGAAAAATAAATGAGGATATGAGTCTGAACTTGATACATCTCACAATGGAGTAGACTTTCCTTTTGCACTTGCTGATTGCAGCAGTTGCTTAAGTGGAAAATTTTGCCTGGATGCTATCTAAGAAACATACTTTTTCTTCTCTAGAGACCTAGAACTTGAAATGGAAAACTTTTTTATTGCTGAACTAATTTTAGAAATTACAGAACACATGTTTTTAGTTTCATACTTATCCTTGCTTTAATCTGCTCATCTTTTTGAATCTCACTGTGCATAATTCCATGTATGTGTGTCTGTTCATCAAGTTAATCATGATTCCTTTTCCTATAGTGTTGTGATCAAAGGAGTTGTTTGTAAGAAGAATGTGGCTCATCGTCGAATGATATCCAAAATAGAGAAACCTCGATTGTTGATTCTTGGAGGGGCGCTTGAATACCAGCGTGTTACTAATCACTTATCAAGTTTTGATACTCTGCTACAGCAGGTTTTAAAACAAATTCATCTTCCACAGCCACTTGTTTTTCTCTTATTTCGAATTCACTCCTTGCGCATTTATTTCCTACTCGCTACTTTTTACTTGAACTTGTCCCACATCTACGTGAAATACTTATCCTCTTTCATTCTCATTTTTTGTTTTCAATAACAAGGAAATGGACCACTTGAAGATGGCAGTGGCACGGATAGATGCATACCACCCTAATGTCCTCTTAGTAGAGAGATCAGTGTCTCGATTTGCACAGGAATACCTACTTGCTAAAGACATATCTCTTGTTTTGAATATCAAGAGGCCACTTTTAGAGCGAATAGCACGCTGCACAGGTGCTCAGATAGTCCCTTCAGTTGATCATCTCTCTTCCCCGAAGTTGGGTCACTGTGATAAATTCCATGTACAGAAGTTTTCAGAAGATCTGGGTACTGCTGGGCAGGGAGGGAAAAAAACAGTGAAGACATTGATGTATTTTGAAGGCTGCCCAAAGCCACTAGGTTTTACTGTAAGTCACTCAACCGTTATAGTTAATCGTATGAATGACTGGAGTGCATGCATCAGTTTGCATAAATTATAATCCTCTATCATTTTGGCATGCTGATTGACTTGCATCGAACTTGCATTTAACAACTTATATTTTCATTTTGAACAGATTTTACTTAGAGGTGCTAATGGTGATGAGTTGAAGAGAGTAAAACATGTGGTTCAATATGGAGTTTTTGCAGCTTATCATTTGGCTTTGGAGACATCTTTCCTTGCTGATGAAGGTGCCTCTCTACCTGAATTGCCATTGATCTCTCCAATCACTGTGGCACTTCCGGATAAGTCATCAACCATCGAAAGATCCATATCAACTGTACCTGGTTTCACTCACTCCACCAATGAAAAGCCTCAAGGACTAGAAATTAGTGGTGAACCACAGAGATCCAGTAGCATTCCTATTACATGTCTGGCCTCAGCTAACCACAATGCTTTCAATCAAGTTGAAGGAGAACTGCCAACTGATGGCCCCAGTTCTGAATCCCCAGAATGTACCTCACCTTTTATCAATTTGACAACAATTCTTGATACTGTTCCATCTGCAATCAATTTTGGTACAGATTCTTACCATAGTTACACTGCAAAAAAAGAACGATCTGGAAGTTCTTCTGTGCCAGAAATTCCTGCCGTAAACAGTGGTGTAGCTACTATGACTGACCAATTTGCTCTTAAGGGACATGAATTGTTGAAGAAAGTTGAAGCAAATCCTTCCCAAAATGATCTCTGTGAGATCGCTGCAACTCAGCAACATAGTTCAGAGGTGTCTTCACGATTAGATAGTAACGTTAATAATAATTTTGAGGACTCAGGACCATTAAAGGAAGAGTTTCCTCCATCTCCTTCAGATCATCAGAGCATTTTGGTTTCCTTATCTTCACGATGTGTGTGGAAGGGAAGTGTCTGTGAGAGGTCCCACCTCTTTCGAATCAAATACTATGGTAATTTTGACAAACCTTTGGGTCGGTTTTTGCGTGACCATTTATTTGATCAGGTAAGCTTCTTTTTTTTATTTTCTTAATATTTCAAATCTTAGGTTCCTTGGAATTTCATTTTCAAACTGAAAAGACCAATTGTTTTGTCAGAATTATGCTTGTCCATCCTGTGATATGCCATCTGAAGCACATGTTCATTGTTATACGCATCGACAAGGCACACTAACTATATCGGTTAAGAAGCTATCAGAAGTACTTCTACCAGGAGAAAAGGATGGGAAGATCTGGATGTGGCATAGATGCCTAAAATGCCCTCGGACCAAAGGTTTCCCTCCTGCGACACGAAGAGTTGTAATGTCGGATGCTGCTTGGGGTTTATCTTTTGGGAAGTTCTTGGAGCTCAGTTTTTCCAACCATGCGGCTGCAAGCAGAGTGGCAAGTTGTGGTCATTCTCTGCACAGGGATTGTCTTCGTTTCTATGGGTATTCCATCATCTCTTTACCTTGTTATTTTTAAGTGCACAAAATTTATACCTAATCTGGTTTTCTCTTTCTTGGAGATCATGGCAATCACATGACTATGCCTTACAACATAAGATTATTTGATGAATGTTCTCAAGTTATGGAATTGATCAACTTAATGGTATTTAATTTACACAGATGACAAGGTCCCATATTTCATCCCAAAAGATGGAAAAATAAAAAATTAAACCATTCAGGTTTTGAATACTTCGCTCACTAGCTGTCTTTTACATGTTGGCAGATCTGGGAATATGGTTGCTTGTTTTCGGTATGCATCAATTAGTGTTCTTTCTGTCTATCTTCCACCTGCAAAGCTTGACTTCAACTTTGAGAATCAGGACTGGATAAAGAAAGAGACTGATGAGGTACGGTGATGACTACTTCCATTTTCTAATGATATATCCTTCTCCATCTCTCTGCTTGTGTGTAATTTAATTGTCTAATTTGGCAGGTAGTCAATCGTGCAGAGCTTCTATTTTCTGAAGTACTCAATACTCTAAGTCAAATTGCAGATAAAAGATCTAGTGTTGTGTCAGCAAACAGTGGCATGAAAACTGAAACAAGACGTCAAATTGCAGAACTTGAATTAATGTTACAAAAGGAAAAGGCAGAATTTGAGGTGAGACATTAATTTTTATTTCTGTTCTTTCTTTTTTGTTTTGTCAGAAAGTGGAAAGGATCCACCAAGATTAAAACCCTGGTGGCGGAGGATATCTTTGAAATCTTCTCCCAAATGAGCCAGAAGGCATTCAGTTTTCGGATACCCCTATCTCTCTGTGTTGTGTGTTTGTGTGTGTGTGTCTTTTACTTGTTTCTAGTCTTTACATAATTAACTGTTATACAATACAGAAGGAAAATAGCTTATGCATGCACATGAATTGGGAGTCTAAGCAGCATTTCCTCTTCCATCTTTCCTGTATTCGACAACAACTTTAAGATAAACATGATTAGTTTAATTTTCTACACTCTCTGCACTACGTCAAAGTAACCTCTACCATCTTAAATCTACTGCTTCATTTACAAGTGCACCTTTGCATATTTTAGCAGATAATCAAAATCTTGAATGACTCGGATGCTTGACCACCATCATATTCTCAAAATTTATCAATCCTATGCAGGCCAAACTGATAATGTCGTTCATGTGTATTGAATATAGAAACAAAGTTTGCTGCTTAGATGTTTTTGTCACTCGACAAGTAGTTGTGAATTTGAAGCTGTGTACTACAATTGATAAGATTAAAGAGAGAAAGAAAGAGAAAATCTTTTGCATTTAATGATTTGTTTTTAATATCGCAATATAATCCTATGTGATATTTGTTTTAGGAGTCGCTTCAGAAAATATTGAACAGGGAAGCAAAGAAAAGCCAATCGGCCATTGACATACTTGAGATCAATAAACTAAGGAGACAGTTACTTTTTCAGTCTTACATGTGGGACCATCGCCTAATTTATGCTGCTAGTATACACAACAGCAGTATTCAGGATGGTTTAAACATTTCAACTGCTGAATATGAAGGAAAACCACTTTCTAATACTGAGACGCTTGACGAGGTTGATGCTCTAGAAAAAGATTTTAGACGTTATGATTCTCTGCCAGTTGATCCAGAAGTTTTAATAAAAACTGAACAGCAAGGAGAATTTAGTGGCAACACTGATGGATCAGATGCTTTTGATGAAGAAACAGAAATCGATGGCAATCTTGATCATTTGAGACAAGATCAAGCTAAACTCTCTGCCGCCATATCCTTATCTGATAACTCTGTCACTCTGGAATCCAGCAACAATATTTCTGGGACTTCGTTTGAGGATCAGGCTGCTATCATGGCAAATTTGTCCGCTACTCTTGATGCTGCATGGACAGGTGATAGTCACCAAAAGAATGGTGGTAGTGCTCATTTTGATTCGACTGCGGCAGATTCTTCAACCAAAGTTGTGGAGCCAGAGCATGCAGATTTGGAGGGCTACATGGAAGACCAGAAAGGGCTCAAGTTTGGCTACTCCCTTCCAACTGCATTATCCACCAAGGGCCATCACAGTTTGGAAGCTTATACAAGTTGGTTAAAAATGCCTTTCTTGAACTTCTACCGATCATTCAACAAGAATTTTATAACAAACTCGGCAAAGCTTGATACATTGGGTGACTACAATCCAGTCTTTGTTTCGTCCTTCAGGGAGTTGGAGTTTGAAGGCAGTGCTAGATTGTTACTTCCTGTGGGCACAAATGACACGGTAATTCCTGTATATGATGATGAACCCACTAGTATTATAGCTTATGCTTTGATGTCACCAGAGTACCATGGCCAATTGAATGATGATCTGGAGAAAATGAAAGACAGTGGGGATTTCAGCGCTTCTATGAATTTATTGGATTCAGTCTCTTCCCATTCATTCCATTCTGTTGATGAACTCACTATAGATAGTTATAAAAGCTTTGGTCCTTCCGATGACAGCTTCTTATCTGTTACTGGATCTCGTAGCTCATTGGCCTTAGACCCACTCAGTTATACAAAAGCTATGCATGTCAAAGTTTCATTTGGAGATGATGGCCCTATTGGTAAAGTGAAATATTCTGTAACTTGTTACTATGCACAGCGATTTGATGCCTTAAGGAGGATATGCTGCCCATCTGAGCTTGATTTTATAAGGTCTCTTAGCCGTTGTAAGAAGTGGGGAGCTCAAGGTGGCAAAAGTAACGTCTTCTTTGCAAAAACCTTGGATGATCGCTTTATTATCAAACAAGTCACAAAGACAGAACTGGAATCATTTATAAAATTTGGTCCTGGTTACTTCAAGTATCTCTCTGAATCAATTAGCTCAAGATGTCCAACTTGCCTGGCAAAGATCTTGGGGATATATCAGGTGCTTAATTCTTTGGCCCTAAAGTACAAACAAGGGTAGATTGTTGGTCGTTTAATTTAGTTTCACTACTTCAAAATTTACTTTTTGTCTCGGATTATCATTTAAACTATTTTGTGAGCTCTAATAGATATTTTATATTGAAGAATTCACTGAAGACTTACGAAACCTTGCCTGGATTTATTTATATATCGTTGGCTACTTCCAGGTAACCTCTAAGCACCTAAAAGGTGGGAGAGAAACCAAGATTGATGTTCTGGTAATGGAGAACCTTCTGTTTGGAAGGAATGTGACCCGCCTTTACGATCTAAAGGGATCTTCTAGATCACGATACAATCCTGATTCTAGTGGGAGCAACAAAGTTCTGCTAGATCAGAACTTAATTGAAGCAATGCCAACTTCTCCCATTTTTGTTGGAAACAAGGCAAAGAGGTTACTGGAGAGAGCTGTCTGGAATGATACTTCTTTTCTTGCGGTAATTACCCGACAGACTGTTTGTGCATCTACATCTATATGTGCCTTGTTGCCTTAATCTACCATTTTTTGTTTCCTTTTTGTGGAGGGCATGCTAGTAAGTGAGGTGGGTCTTGTGGTGGGATGTTGAAGATTGGTGAAACGAAGTAGTTTAGGAAGGGCATGCATGTCCGGTTTCACTTAGGACCACACTATTTTGTTTATGGGTATAGATACCTAAGCATACAGAAGTCATATAATCACACAGAATTCATATAATCTCTGCTTTCCATTTTAATTTTTTGTTCTTATGCCAATTGCAGTCAATCGATGTAATGGATTACTCCTTATTGGTTGGAGTGGACGAAGGGAATCATGAATTAGTTCTTGGGATCATTGATTTCATGAGACAGTATACATGGGACAAGCACCTGGAAACATGGGTCAAGGCTTCGAGAATACTTGGTGGAAATAATAATTTATCTCCAACAGTTATTTCTCCAAAGCAATATAAGAAAAGGTTCAGGAAAGCTATGACTACCTACTTTTTGATGGTTCCCGATCAGTGGTCTCCTCCGTGCACAGTGACAAGTAAATCACAGGCTGAAGTTGGTGAAGAAAACATCCCAGGTGGGACATCAGTTCAATGATACGCTACCCACTGCGATTGTACATCCACTATGCTCTATGCACATTATTTTTCCCCTCCTGATTATTTTTCTTACACTTCAATTCTTTTGGATAGGAGATATATAGTTTTGACCAGAGGAAGTATAATTAATTGTTAGAAGATGATAGAACAAGGCTATTAAAGCCGCAGGAATCAATGAGAAGGATGATATTGGATGGCCTCCTCATGAAGCACTTGTACAAGAAAATGTAATTAGTGTTGCAACCTGTACAACTTCTGCAGTTCTTTTTCTTTTTCTTTTGATTGGAGCAACATATTTGGCGCCTACTCTGTCTTGTCCATATACGTAACACACGACACATTTGCTAACACATGACCATCTCTCGGCCACCATTGATGACCCCTTAAAAAGTTGGAAGTTCATTTCCCCTCAATGATGACATCATTTAGCTCATTTTCTTTCTTGTGTCTCATCACGTCCCTCTTCAGCATCCTCGTACATAAGGTAGATTTTAGAATTCAAGTCATATAAGAATTTCCAAGATGATTATTGTCGATCTCCCTTGACCAGTAGATCAGTACTTGCATCGTAGCCTGAGTTCCACGTTTTATCACCCTACTTTCTAAAATAGTTAAAAGACACTCGGCGAATCGTCTGTTATGAAGCTACGATACTAAAATGAAAAGGAGACAATTTATAATGGACCTTCTTGTGCACACTTTTTTATCATTAAGCTTGAAACTTGACAACTACTCACTCTCTTATATTAAACTTCCTTTTAGTTCGTCACCTATCCGCTACCTATTTCATCTTATGAGATTTTACCATTTACAAAGCTTTTTTTCTATCTTCAAGTGTTTGATCCACTGTAAAATGGGTTGTTATCACTTGTACGTGCAGAGGTGGCGAGTATTGTCACTTAAATGGTTGAATGATAGATAGCTCGTACTGTACTACCAACCCTATCAGTGGAAGTCAGTGCATCCATTACAGGGATAATCACTCATCAATTTGAGGGTTATAAGCAATTGAAAATTGCAAGTTATCGCCTTGAATTTTAGAAGTTCCTGCCAAAATACATTTCTAAAAACAGGGTTGTCGCTTGAAGTATCCCATATAACTTATATAATTGGAACTTATTTGGTAAATAGCTTACCATCCATTTTTTGACGTATTAAAAAGTTTTTAGCTGTTTGACTATCTCAAATCGCTGATTATTATGTTTAATAATCAACATATTGGGTTGACGGATGTAGCGAATTGACGTCAATCCACTTATTTTGAAAACTTTCCTATAAGAAGCGTTTTCTTCTAACAACTGAAAAATTAAATAACTAAAAGACTATTATATTAAAAAGTTATTATAAATTACTCAAAGAGATAGAGATGAAGACAAGATCAGGGATACGGATTTCGTACCGTTCCGGCCAGTATCGGCTAGAAAACGGTACGAAATCGTAAACATCGGTACCGGAGTCAAGGAAACTTCAATTCTGGCCAATACCGGAAAATTTCTGAAATTGCAAGGACTAATTTGCAATTTCGGAAAAATTTTAACCTAAAACTACCCCCCCGACTTCTGGATTCTTCTTCGGCCTCCTCTCTCCCACACCGCACGCCTCCTCTCTTCTTCGGTGTCTCTCTCCGTGTCTCGCCTGGCCGTCGCCATCGACGTCTCGTCCAGTTCTTCAGTCCTCCTTCAAGTCTTCAACATTTCTCCCTTCGAGGCTTCGACGGATCGGTCTCCTCGCCGCTCCTCGCCGCCCCTTGTCGCCTTCTCCTTCGTCCTCCTCCTCGTCGACGCACCACACGACCACCGAAGAAAGACTCGACCCTCAAATGACCCTCACCAAAGACCCGATTGTTTTGGGTGTATGTTTTTGATTTTGTGTTTGATTTTTAATGGAATTTTGTTGTTGATTGCTTCTGTAATACTAGGTGTTGTTGTTGATTTGGTGTTGTTGTTGGATGGAGGTGGATTTGGGGAAAATCCTAGGTTGATTTCGGCTGAGAATGAGGGAAAAAAATTGGTGGAATTGGGAAAAATAGTAGAGGTTGATTTCGGATGATGGTGGATTTAGGGAAAAATTCGAATGTGTAAATATTGAAGGCTTGAAGGTTGAAGCTGATTTCGGTTGTTTTGATTTTTGTTTTGTCATTTCGTTTGTTGAAGTGAAGTTGAAATTGAAATTGAATTTTGTCATTTTGCCTTGTGGAAGTTGAACCGAATGTGTGAAATTACAATTGATTGGTGATTGGTCATTGTTGGTCTGATTGAAAATTAAGTTTGGAATGGTGAATTGGTGATTGTGATTTGGTCTTTTAGTAGATTTATGAAACTACTATTGAATTGTTGAATTATTGTGAATGAAATTGAATTTGTGTGGGACCCCTGAACTCGGACCACTTGGCTCAATGGTAAGAGGCGTGGTTTTGAAACCAACAAAACCTTGAGGTCTCGCGTTCGAGTGGTGACTCACGCCTAGACCAAAGAGGACAATACCGAG